>WOGZ01000051.1:0-150264 GCA_009733775.1 Alectoria sarmentosa
GCGTACCCTACTCAGCCCTACCGCCTACTCAGCCCTACCGGCCCTAGCGTGGTCCAGGGACCTACATATAGGCCTCCCTCCCTCATACATAGCTCCCTAGACTTATTATCCTCGTTACATACACCCATATGACCTCAGACTCTATGCTGGTCCTGACATGAACTAGTTAAATAGCACCTAAACTAGGCGGCGTAATGTACAGATATCTTAGCATAGAAATAGATTTTTTAAATTTAAATTATATTATACACGTGTTTATATGTTGAATATAATCAATAAATCTTTCTTTGAAAATTCTATCGTGATTTAATTTTAAAAGCTTTCTCTTTTATATATAATATAATCAATTTATTAATGTTTTTAAAAAAACAATGTTAAATAATTAATTTATATTATATATAATTAATTTATATTATATATAATTAATTTATATTATATATAATAAATTTAATTATATTATAATCGTTTTAATTTATTAATTTTAACAATTTTAAAAAGTTTATTTTTAATAAAAATATAAATACGTATCGTATTTTTTTTTCTTAAAAATTATATACGTTAAAATTATTAAAAGCTTTATTTTATTAATTAATAAATTTATTATCGAGAATCGTTTTTTAAAAACGAGTTTTTTTTTAAATTATATAATAATCGAATTTCGCAGTCGAAAAAAGTTAAATTTAATTGTTTTATTTTTCGTTATTATAAATTTACAAATAATGTTTTAATTTTTAATTTAAATTTTGGATTCAATTATTAATTTTAAAGTGAAAAACGATATTTAATTTGCGTTTCATTTTTTATTAAAAATAGATTTTTAATTAAAAAGCATTTATGAGAACGAAATTACGATTTATTAAAATATTATTAAATATATTATATTTTAAAGCGATTTTTTATAAAATAAATTTAATAATTATATTATATTAATTTTTTTAATTGTGAAAAAATATAAGTTTTTTTTTTTAATTTAAAATGTTAAAAAAATATTAATAATATTAAACGAAATATTATTAAAAAAAGATTATTTAAAAACTAAATTGAAACAGGTTTATGAATTGTGATAACAAGTTATTAAAATTAAGACTTTTTTATTTCGAAAAGAAATTTATAAAATTATATTATTATTTAATGATTTTTCTGAGAGAAAGTTATAATATTGAAAAAGATTTTCTTTTTCTTTTCTTTTTTTTTCTTTTCTTTTTAAATTAATTTAATAAATATATAAAATATTTTATAATCATTATCGATTTCGATAAACAATTAATTTTTCGAGAAAAAAAAGTAATAGATTATCTTTCGATTTAAATCAAAGAAGGGTTTGGAAATTGATAAAATGCTTAGTCGGATTTTACACTTAGTAATCGCGTATTTCTTCCAAATCTATTTAGTTCGGTAGGAGCCCTTCGCGAACCCTCGGAGGGCCAGGGGATCTCCCTTTGAGCATAGACTGTCTGCCTCCCACAGGAGCCACAAAGCTTCCCACCACTGGGAAGCCCGCGCCCCCAGCACAAGTTTTGAATATGTGAAGCAACTGTTGAAACGTCACCACACTCGTTGTTCGGATGTCTATATCATTCCATGCATATCTCTTTCATCCGATGTTTGCTAGCTATGTCCTTTGTTAGCCATGTGGTCTTATACCCATGGGCGCACTCCATTAGATGATACATGCTTTATCATTCATCCATTACACCAGTTGAGATTCGTGACATCAAGGCCACACCCACCATGCCAAGCCCATATCAGGTCGGCGGCAGCCGTCGTTACGCATAGGAGGCGTTGTAAGTCTGGACGGGGGACTGCCCCTATCCAAGTTGGGCTGAAATGGGCGAGAAGATGGAGCCACCACTGGAGCCTAGATATTTTTCACACAAAAGCGCTGCACTGATCTGGACGCTTGCATTCTTTGGAAGATTACTTTGCGTGACGACAAAGATTTTTGGTAGGTGGTGCGACTGCGGAAGCAATATTCGCCGCCTGGATGGGCAGGTTCCTTGATGTATGGTACGACTTCTTTTTGGGACTGCGTGAGTTGGGAAAATGGGGAAGGTCATATGTAGAGTACTTGAATTCGAACTGGATGTTCGCCGGGCCTAATTTCATTGGGAAAGATGGGGGCAATTTATAATGCATGAGCTTTTGCGTTAAATGCTTTACTCTCGATGAACGATCCCGGCAGTGCTTTTGCTAACCCTGATTATATTTTCAACTCCCTTACACATTTGACCTGCGGTACACATTACCGGACATATTTGGACGACTCCCAAGGATAGGATACGAGCCATGGACATCAGTTTCGCTACCTCTTGAACCTGGTAAAGCGGCGAGCACGTCGATACCTAGGCTTGGGAGCCGTCTCCGACTACAAACCATATCGTCTCTATCTTCGAGACTCGTCCCTTGGGTTTTCATTTCAGACACGCTTCACAGGAATTGAGAACGACTGAAGCCTTCAAGCCTGGATTTGCATACTGGAATCAATAAAAACCAGCTTTCTTGGATTTCTCGGCGGACATACCGGCATGGTACGCGGGGGGTCTGAAAGCTCTCGTATCAAGAAGGGGAGAGCATGCACGCTCGCAAACGAATTTCATAAGTCCAATGAGAGATCAGCTAAATTTTGTCGTAAAACGAATGCCGGTCCATGGAAAAAGCATGAAAATGATCCACTTGAAGCAGTTACATAGGAAAAGAACTTAGCTGGCTAAGCAGATAGCATATTTCCTCCTGTTACCTTCCAACTTACCCACTATTATACTCGATTGAAGCAAATAAGCTTCTCTTCCCCTTTCTTCTTAGTTCTGAAATTGTGTAGATGGGTCCAGAGCCGCAGGCCACCGTTTTGATATCCATCTTCAAAGTTTCTGCACCCTCTATCATCCTGAATATGCTGCTGTAAGTAGAAATACTACCAGGCAACCCTTGCAACATTGTGTCGAGATCCATCTCACTACAACTGATTCCCTATAGCGAAGGACGTACGTCTAGCGATACCACCTAGAGGGACGACCTTTGTCCCTTTTGTCAAACCACGTGAATTCTTATAGAGATTTCTGTACTTGTTTGGCGCTCGGGTAGACTGTAGCGTGTAAAGAACTCATCTTCACTGCATCCTGGCTGTACGGAGACCTTTCACACAAGTCTACTTCGACGTCTTAGAAGACGTGCACGGCGTCACGATACCTATTTGAACTTTAGCTTGTATCCTTCCTTCCTTCCTTCCTCCCTCTTTGTTGCACCTTTGCTGTCTCGACAACTTTTACACAAATTTCTCAACCTTGAGTTTCGTCAGAAGAGCTCTGCCACCTCGTGGAGTGTACTTGGTCATCAGCTTGATCGTATTTAGTTGCAGAGCAACAGCACAACACCAACAACACCTACAGCAGTACACGCCAGCCAACATGTCTGTTCCTACCCTTTCGAATGTGCCCCTTCTACCGCCCGTGAATTTATCCTCCTCCATTCCCCTCAATCAGTCTCTCCGCCAGATCATGGCCGATGCTCACGAAGACATCCGCATATCTCGACAATCATGGTGGCGTTTCGGCTTGCC
Organism: Alectoria sarmentosa; assembly: GCA_009733775.1. NCBI lineage: Eukaryota > Fungi > Ascomycota > Lecanoromycetes > Lecanorales > Parmeliaceae > Alectoria > Alectoria sarmentosa. Next base: position 3,557 of record WOGZ01000051.1, read on the forward strand.
CACCGGCGTCGGTCCCTTCGTCACGACATACCCATGCGAAGACCGCATTCTCAACGACATCAAAGACATCACAGCAGGCCGAAAGCGACCAGTCAAGCCCTATCTAACGATCATCAATGCCGCCGAGACTCTGTGCTCGGCACATCACGCTCCCATTAGGGACATGAGCCTCGAACGGAGTCAGGCGCTTCATCGACTCCAGTTGCTCCAGTCGGGTCCGGGAAACCACATTTTCTGGTCGGACATCGCCTTCAAAGTAAGTGCTGTACTCGGTGTTCTGTGGGAAATTGCAATTTAGCTAAGACTGTAACGTCAATTAGATTTTCAATGACCTCGATGTCGGGCTCTTCGAAGGAAGGCTGACTGGAAATGTTTTTGTGACGTGGTACGTCCAGCCTGACCGTAACCGCCCCGAAACTCGGAACACTGCATTTACGACCGCGTATGCGACCAACGGGCCCGGAGGCTTCCACGATGGCATGCGTATTGGAATAGCGTTGAACGGTTTGCGCTTGCTGCTGGACACAAGGGGCTCGGTGGAGAAGATTGTGGAGACGCTCGTGCATGAAATGATTGTGAGTCAAAAGCAAATGGTTGTGAGAGTCTTGAAGATGGATGCTGATTGATCGGGTTAGCATGCTTATTTCTACCTCCTGGCCGATACAGACCAGGAAAACGACTCTCACGGGCCCCTTTTCCAAAAGTGCCTTCAAGCGGTGGACCGAACCCTGCGGCAGTACACAGGGTTCTCCACCGCCCTCTATTCGGTGTGGACTCCCCACTGTGTCTGTGGTGTGGCCTGTCGCAATTGCGCGGCTTCTTTCAAGGTACAGATGTGAGCTGTATGGCAGAATTTGATAGGTCGCTGCTGATCCAACGTGCGGACGCCATTGAGGATTGATGGAAAATGTACTTGTACGAGGGATCATAGATGCTTGCTGAAATGGATACAACCTCAATTTGACCATTTCGTTCCCTGACTCCTGTGCTACCCGTCCCATCGGCCAAGCCAGCTTAGGTAGGATCCGACGAGACGCGTTGACGCTGTCAGCACCTTGATCTTGACTTCCCCCCAACTCCAAACAACGAGCTTTCTGTGCCCAAACTGAAAAGACTCGCTCTTCTCAGGATTGAGTCTATGCAACAAGAAGGTTCTCGGTGTCTTCTACTTGATAACAGTGCTAGGTACTTCACTTAAACCGAGACTCAGGACCACCCTCCGCGAGCATGTCCGGCTTGGAGAGTCAAAACGGTCTGACAATCAAACCGGCTCCGGTCTTACCCGTGGACACCAAGACGACGCGTCCAATCAGGCAACTTGGTCCACGTATAGAATCGCAGGCAGCAAGAATTTTGACCCTCTCCATCATGCTTCGTTGTTCTTTCCCTGACGGGCTCATGTAAGGTAAAGTATCCTTTACGCGCCTGCTCGGGGCTCGGCTGAATTTCTTCCCGGCGAAGTTTAATCGTCCGAACTTTTCCTCCCGAAGTATGTTTACAAAAACCCTCACTTGCCCCCGACTTCTTCCAACGTCCTGCAAAACGATTTTTCCTCTACACCTAATCTGTAACTCGACATCACCTCCAGCTCCACCATCAACATGCCTCTCACCCTCACCGTGCCCCAGGAATACGGGTACCTACTCCCCCCACCCCCTCCCCGGATCCCCTTACAACTACCCCCCTCCACCCAATCTTCCCTCCTTGTACGACTCTAGCCTAACACCTCTCTTCACCTCATAGCTACGTCCTCGCCACCGCCACGCTAACCACCGTCGTCGCGTGGTACCACACCATCAACGTCGGGCCCTACCGCCGCGCCGCCAAAGTCCCCTACCCAAACGCCTACGCCAGCGCCGCCGAGTGCAAGGAGAGCAAGGAGAAGTACCTCTTCAACTGCGCCCAGCGCGCCCATGGCAACTTCCTCGAGCACCAGCCGCAGATGCTGGTCGGGTTGATGGTTGGGGGGTTGAGATGTAGGTGTATATGCGATTGGGCTCGGTCTTTATGGGACTGGGAGGAGATAGATGGGTGAGGAGGAGATAGATGGGAATATGGCTAATACGTGGGTGGTGTGATAGATCCCGTTGTCAGTGCCTGCCTTGGTACGGCGTGGTGTGCCAGCCGGGTGCTTTATACGATTGGGTACTGCAGGAAGGATAAGAGTGATGGGAGTGGCAGGCGGCTTGGGGCCGCGGCCTCGTTTCTGGAGCTGGCGCTGATGATCATGAGTGGCATGACGGGGTATCAGATGATTATGGGCTAGAAGGGGCCGGCGGTGACGCCGAAGGAAAACGCGGTGGAGGTGAGAGGAAGGAAGGAGGGCTGTAAGATATTGGAATTGCTGTGGCTGACGTAGCTTTGATACTCCTGTCCTATATATTCGCTGAGAGGCTTGATAGAAAACTTGTAATCACGATACTGCTCTCCCCCCTCATCAATTATTCCTTGACTTCTCAAAATCATGGACCCGAGGGCGGTCTTGATGACTTTCGGCAAGAACAAAGCATGCCGGCCCGAAAATCACTCCCTGGCCCTCGTCATCAACATCACAGTACCGCCGTCTTCGTCACCTCGCTGTCATCCACTCCAATGTACCGCAGATCCCTCACTACATGGATCAACGTTTGATCGGGCTTGTGATTCTGGGGTTTGTGGTAAATTTGTAGGAACCAGCCTTCTTTCCCATCTTTATCGGATGGAAGCTGGTGAATGTCTTCACAGATTAGTATGTGATATCATCTTGTGGACGTCGGCAAGGCGCTTGAGGAAGAGATGTAGGATCCGCGTTCGGAGATCGTTCATAAACAGCGAGTTCTGTTAGGCCAGGTTTTGGTACCATCATCATGGCACGTTAGAGAGCATTGTCCGGACGCGCTATTCATCTCAATCAGTAAAAGCCGTTACTGCCTTCGTAGTTGTTACTCACCTCGATCCAATCATTGTGACCTCTGGCCAGAGAAAATGCTTGCTCGGCTAAATTCCTCTTCTTCGACTGCTGATGACGAATGCTCTGTGGGAATGTCAGCCTCTCTGAATCAGGTATGAAATTGAGATGTTGATGTTAGCGTACCTCCTCTAGTGTATTATTCACGATATAGCGAACAGTCGTGACCTCCTTTGTCTGACCAATCCTATGCACGCGGTCGAGAGCCTGGTCCTCGACCATGGGGTTCCATTGCGGCTCCATCAGGAAGACATGGTTTGCAGCCGTCAAATTCAACCTAAATTTGTCAGTGGGAAGGTGTTTGAGGAGATAAAGACGTTTCACGTACCCGGTCGAACCGCAGCGTAGCGAAATGAGGATGGTACGAACACGAGGATCCTCGACGAAGCTTTCGAGGGCCAATTGTCTTTGCTTGGTAGGGGTTGTACCATCAACACGAGTGTAGGGTAAGTGAACTTGGTCCAGTGCCATTCCGGCAAGATCCAAAGTGGTAGTCCAGAACGAGAAGACGATGCTGGTAGACATGTGAGAAATGTAACCCTCTGCCGATTGGGGCATTTACCTCTTGTCCGTCTCTGGTAAGGCCAAAAGGTCTTCCTGGAGTGCCCTCATTTTCACCGGTAATCGGGAGTTGGGTTGAACTGCCGGAAGGCCGGATGGGCCAGATGGGCTGGATGAGTACACCGTAAAAAGCTCACACGAGCCCTGATGTTGGCATCTTCCATCGCTGGGGCACCTCACGATTTCGGAGAGGGTGAAGCAAGAAGCACAGATGAGTTCACCGCATGTACTTATTCGTGTCTTGGACGACTCGAAGCCCTCCATGCTGCTACCCATTTGCGACTCATTGTTCTCGTCCGCTTTTGACAAATCTCTATTGCATTTGCAACACGCGGCGGCCCCAGCGGATATCATTCCGTCAAAAAGCTCTTGCATCACGGTGATCTGAGTCTCGGGTGCTCCTATATCGCCTCGGTAATACGTACCGAGATTACATATCTGTCGAAGTGAATTGATTTTGGTTAGTATATTAGAGTACGATCCAAGGCTGGCCTGCCCGGCTTGTTGTTCAAGGAACCCTGTGACACGAACATTGATGCTGTTGTAATGAGCAGCCTCCTCGGCATCGAAGTCTATTTTGTGTATATTGTCTATTCGACTCGGTAGGGCTATTGCCTGTTTGGATCGGCGAAGACATAATGGCGCAAGCATGCTTCTCAAGTCTGAATTGGCTGCACTACGTCTCAACATGGTCGTAAGTGATCTCATGTCATGATCTGGGTAGACTCTGAGAAAGCCGAGTAAGCTGGCGAGGTCTTCCCATCGATTTTGTAAAGGGGTGCCGGATACAGCCCAGCGTAAATCTCCTCGAAGAGCGCAGACAGCTTTCGCCTTCAAGGTGGTGTCTACGCGGATCTCATGGGCTAGATAGCTTGCGTCAGCTTGCTCAATGAATTGAAGAAACAGTGGCTTGCCTTCGTCCAAGACGATCCGCCGCCAATTGATGGAAAAAAGGGGCCGAGTTCCCTTGTCGAGGCTCTTCCATTCGGTAGCAACTACATCATAAGTTGTAATTACTATGTCGTGCGCAAGCATCGAGGTTTTATTTTCCGAACGCTTTGGTCCGTGGTAAAGCCACCAGCGAAGGGTCCCTGGACGAAGATGTCTCCTCAACTCCTCTTCCCATGTTCGAAGCAGGGACGGTGGCACAACTAGAAGTGTAGGGACTCCTTCTGACGAGGCCATATTATAATGCGGCCAATCCGTTGCCACTAAGCTGATTATGCTCAGTGATTTGCCTAGTCCCATTGAGTCCGCAAGGATTCCTCCTCGGACTTCCACCGGACGGAAGTCACAGACCTCTCCTGTTGCTGTGTTCAAATACCTTGAACTTGATTAGCTTCCTCTGTAGAGATCAATGGACGGAACTAGGTGAGCGTCTACTTAGTAATGCCCTCGCTCTCATTAAAAAGGGTTCTCCACTGTTCTTTCCGTTTGTTGAGAGGCTGCATTACCCGTTCCCTCATCAGCATGAACGACAAAGCTCGCTTTTGATGACTAGTCTTGATCAGCAACGGAATTCAGCGTTGCCATCAAACTTTGTAATGTCGCCACAGTCGAGGGACCTACCTATAGAGAGAAGACTTCACGGCAGCTGACGCCTCCGTCTCTGGGTAAAGGTCCTCAGTCTCGAGCATGGCAGATGGATCGGCCCCTCGTGCTATCGTCTCCACCTGGGGAAGCGATAGATCCACTTGGAGCTGAAAGGTCATCTGTGGATCCTCATCTCTCCCTGCGAGGCTTTGAGGGTTACAGTACAGGACGTTACGATCGCAACGCAAGGGAGATTGGAGATATTCCGAGCATTGTGAAAGAAAATCGCCAGTCGACTCAAACATATGCATGGAGCCATACAAGATTATAGAAAGGGTTGGAGATTGAGCTTGTAGTCGTTCGGACTTTCGGCCTCTGTTTCTTGATTGCCTGGGATTATCATGTCGTGAAGTGGGGGGGACGAAAAGTGCTTGCAATTCAATGCTCTCTCCATTCTGCAGAACTCGAACTAACTTGGAGTAACGGGGATTGAGGTTGCCGACAATCGTTCCACATGATCTTTGGAGTTGTAGAGCTTCGAACCCTGTATCCATGTAGACTGGAAAGCTAGCGGTGTCCAAAGAGTCGGAGTTGAATTGGTGCACAGGAATGTTATCGAGCTGGCCATATTTTTTAGTCATGTTCTACCAGTGACATATTGGCCATTCTCAAAGTACAGGAGACCTACCATGCCGAAGCACACCTGGTCGTCAGGGTCTCTGTTAGAGAGCCCATCGTGGAAGTCGAACGGAGTTCCAGCAGTATCAGACAAAGCCGAGGGCGGGTGACTTATATTGATTTCAGGCGTTGTTGTACTCGGATGATCCAATTGTGTGTAGTGTGCGAAGTGATAGTCAACAGTCAAGCGATGGTGCGTTTCGTAGGTCGAGATGGATGGGTTGATGCTTCCCGCTTTGGTGGCTTCCTCTTGCTCAAGCTTGAACCTCGGCGGCGCTTGAATGCAGACGCCGGAATACCGACCTTGATCAAGTCCATCAGGTTTACCAGTATGGAAAGGGTCAAACGATGTAATTCGGGATTCAAAGGTGTGCTCTAAGCGAATTCTTTTGCGCGGCTGACGGTCGTGCTCCCTGCCATCCATCCTCTGAAGCTCATGCGTGTGTTTTGACGGCAGGCCTGCGATATATAGATCGTTGAAACAGGCACATTCCGGAGACAAACCATTTGACTCTGTAACGTCATATGTTGTAAAGAGCTTCAAGAAAGCCTCGCTCCGTTTTCACTTGGCCACAATGTCAGCCTCAGACTCAGCCTCAGCCTCAGCCTCAGTTTGACGATTGGCTGGGAAGCGACCGGAAATGCCACCGCGCATAGTGTTGCCCCGAGGTTACGCCCTGCAGCAGTGACCACAGCCCCGCAACCTGCATGAGGCATACTTCACTCAGGGACTTGCTGTATTCATCTGAGAAGACCATGTTGAAGAAAAACTGATCGGGAGCTCCATGCAATCGCAAAACTTGAAGACGTACGCGAGCAATTCATCACTTTCCAAGTTCAAGCTAACCAGCCAGACCTCTGCATCCAAATCCTTCCTTGTGGAGAACTTTACATCGATGGGTGCAGTCTTACTGGCTTGGGTTGACTTCACACGCTCGTTGGGTTCGCGATGGCCTCAGTATCCACCATCACGCCACCTGTAGCATTCAATACCGCATTCGAACGTTTGAATGAGATCGTGAGTAAGGATGATGCGCGCTCTTTCAACTCGACTAGAATGGAGGATGTCTGGACAACGGCCAGGGACATTGAACGCCATCTCGAGTCACGTAGATCGCTTCGAGGTTTCCGACGCATTCAACCATTCTTGGCCGGCATTGAGCAGTATTCGAAAGTTGTGGAAGTCATTTGTAATGGTACACCATACATGCCATATTTATGGGTAAGTTGCCCTGCAGGAATACACCTAGCACGCTGACGCTGAACCCAGGCACCCATTAAACTTCTACTACAGGTCAGTAAGACCAACGTTTTCCTAATTTCTCTAAATTTATTGCAGATTGCTCAAGGACATATTGCAGCTCTAGAAAAGCTAATTGATGCATACGCTATGATTGGAGAGGCAATGCCGCGCTTTGATAGACTCTCAGCCGCATTCAAAGATGACCTGGAATTCCAGCAAGTAATGGGTCATTTCTATGAAGATATCTTGGAGTTTCACCGCCGAGCATACATGTTCTTTCGCCGTCGTGGTGAGTCAAGCATCCTCCCCAGCCGCTGTATTACACTGACGAACATTTTGTGTCGATCCAGCCTGGAAAATTGTATTTGATTCTTTGTGGAAGACGTTCCATTTACGTTTTCAGGGGATTCTGGAGAACCTTAGAAAGCACCGGGACCTGATAGACGCTGAGGCCAATGCCATTGATATCGCCGAAGCAAAAGCGTGGAGGAGCACGCAGCTGGACCACATTAGACAATGGCGAGCGGACCGCGCCTATGATATAGACAAATCGGAGCGGGAAAGGCTGGCTTCACAGACGAGAGAGGCAGCGGCTTGGTTTGGCGCCAACGAAGGTCAGGAAGACGTCTTCGCAAAATTCTCCAGAGCATGCGACGGTTCGGAGAGTCACTGGATTTTCAAAGACTCCATTGTTTTATCGTGGCTTGGCCAAGGTGGTCGCGATAATCCAGTAGTTTGGCTAAATGGCAAGCCTGGGGCCGGTGAGTCTCTGCTTCCTTTCGCCGGTCTTTCAGACACTTAAGTTGCGGTCAAGCTTGGAGGTTGAGTCCCATAGACTTATCCTATCCAAATCGTCCTACATTATGTAAGTTTTTACTGACATAAAACTAGGCAAAAGCGTCATATGTTCTAAGCTCGTTGAACATGTCCAGGAGAAAACGGACATGGCAGTTATATACTATTTCTGTCCTCATCATCAGGCTTCTCAGACGAGTGCATCCGAAGTTCTTCGCAGCTTTGCAACTCAGTTACTGACTGGGAATGCCAGTCTTGCACCATACATACTAGAGACGTTTGCGAACAATGGTCAGAAGCCCACAAAGAAGAATCTGGGAATGATACTCGAGAAAATGATTACGTCGGTATCGTCGTTACGTATAATTGTCGACGGGCTCGATGAATGTCTACAGGAGGACCAAGACGAGATCATACAAGACCTGCTCAGAATTAAAGGCCCCGCGTCAGGAGCATGTAAAATCCTTCTTTCGAGCAGGAAGGATCGATCTGTATCCAGATGGTTACATTCAAAGCCAACTATCCGGCTAGATGACAACACCGATAACGTTAACTCGACAATTTCATCGTTCATTTATCCCCGACTTCAGTCTCTTCGTGATCATTTCAGCCCCGCCATCGTTGATGGTTTAGGAGATTCATTATTAGCTAAGGCGAATGGTTGTCTATTCTCTTCCGGTCCGGAACCGTTCATTGACGTGTTTTAGGAATGTTTCTCTGGATAAGACTGGTAATGTTCACTTTGGCGGATTTGCATTTTGAGTCAGATGTACTCGAGGCTATGGAAACGCTTCCCGAGGACCTAGAGGCTGTGTACATGCACCCTATGTCGGACCTCTCTGCCATCCTGCTAACTTCTTCCCAAGGTACGAGAGAATACTCTTACGCCTCTGCGGCGACGGGAAAAATATCAATCAGCGCACAACCATACGGATTCTGCAATGGATGCTAGTCGCCCGGCGTCCTTTGAAAAGATCCGAATTGGAGAGTGGAATCATTCTACACGGACAAGTATCAAAGATCACGACGTCGACCAGACCTCGAGGTGACGTGTTAAGTCTATGTTATCCCATACTTGAGGCGGAAGATGACCCTGGAGGTCTCGTCAATTTTGTTCATTTCACCGCGCAAGAGTCAGTTTTCTCAAGATTCTTTGGTATTTAAAGTGTTTTGTTAAATTTTTTCCCCAGGTATCTACGAAACACTGACAGATTCTCTTTCCTGCAACCTCAACAAGCCCAGCTCACCGTATCACTATCATGCGTCCTCTACTTACAATCTAGCCTCACTTTTGTAGATCCTCGAGTTGCGGAAGAGGAGAAAAGGTCAAATGTTACACTCTGTCTCCACGAGTTGCATTTGTACGCAATCGATCACTGGGTCGACCATCTGCTGGCACTTTCAAAATCGCTAGGCTCTCATCCTGGGGGAAATGGATTAGAGCTTTTGGTGCGAGGTCTTGAACGACTGACTGATATGCACAAGGAGGTCGCTGCTTTGAGGGGCTCGAGTATCCGTAACGAGAGAGGATCGGATTCCACACAACGAGAGCACAGTTGGCAAACCCTGGAGGTTTCACCCGCCACTCGAAGCCTACTTGACAGGGCACTGGTCTACCGAGAGAGCGCCTCGGTAGACGAAAGTCAGCCGTACGTACCTCCTTGTAAGTGTCCGATACTCTCACATTCGAATTTGCGGAATACTGAGCCTCTCTGCAGCGAGCCCAGATGAACTCCTAGATCCCCCACTATTCCCTCGTATTCGTGGTCGATATCGGACCATTGTGGAGGAACTCATGGCAAGGGAGGAACCAACCGACAAGGCTTTATTTGACTTCAAAGTGCGCCAAAACTCTGGTGCCTTCCTCTGTCACAATCAAAATTGCCCTCGAGCCGTACAAGGCTTCAGGACCTCAGAACTTCGTCAAGAACACGAGAAAAGCCACCGCCCACGCTTTCAATGTGTCCACGCGCCATGTGGCTTCTTCGGCACGACATTCAATACACGAGCTGCTATGAACAAGCACGCTACTCAATACCATGACGAAGAGACTACGGCTTCAGTCCCTGATTCAATGATCAGGAAGTCGCGCGTGTCACCCAAAGACAGATCTCTCTTCACTTTCACTGAGGTAAAAACGAAGAGGAAAATTGAGGACTTCAGTCCGCCTATGAGCTCTGTGACCAAGAATCCACAACTCGCCGTGGGACACATCTTGCAGCAAGCGCAACAGCAGCAGCAGTTATACGCGCAGCTACAACAACAACAACAACACCAACACCAACAATTACAACGACAACTACAAGAGCAGCAGCAGCAGCAGTTATACGCGCAGCAACAACAACAACACCAACACCAACACCAACACCAACAACTACAACTAGAACAACAAGTACAACAACTACACCAACAACAACAACGACAACAACAACAACAATTCCTCGGCAAACACTGGTCAAAGACCAATAACCCGCAGCCTACAACAGAAGACCCACGGCCGCGAACGCATCCCCCGCCTGGCTATCCCCCGCCTGGCTTTGGCCCTCACTACTCGCGGCAAGAGCAGGAATTGGGAGCAAATGCCCACGCGGATGCGCGCCCGCCGAGTATTGATTACTATAAGCCAGATGAGAGATTCGTTCGTTGTTATCTTGGATGAAGATGGGACTGCAAGATATCACGTGAGAACACCGTTAATTTCGTGGTCGGAGAATTGAGGTCACATGGCTTTTGTGGAAGCAGTTGGGAGGCACTGGGGCTTTGGTCAAGTGACGGAAGAAGCTCATGTTGTAATTTGAAAAGAATTGTCTTTCGAGTATGCGAGGTCTTTTGACAAAGGGCGTCATTAAATCTCGTAACGTGATAAGGCATGGCGTATATACGCAGAAATCTAAAATTATCCCCTGTGGGCGTCATTCAATCTCGTAACGTCGTCAGGTATGGCGTATATACGCAAATATCTATAAATCCCCTGGCTCCCTCCACCTCTTCAGAATACCCGCAACCAAGATTGATAGCTTTTATACAAAGACCGAGGATGTCAAATCCTTCTTTATTGATGATGAGAGGGTCGGCGCTCTCCCACAAGAATAGATCTGCTAGATCCCATTTCCGATTGAATATAACATCCATCCATGAAATGATACCATATTCATCTTGAGCGTCGAGGTGTGCGCCCAATTTCAATAGGCGAGGCGCAAACTCTCGGGATGCGAGGCTATGGTCTGGTATCTTTGCGCAAAGATGAAGGAGGGTTTTTTGGTGTTCGAAGGTTTCCGTTATTGGGACGCCGTAGTCAAGAAGAGCGTTGAACAACGGTGTGTTGAAGCTTGTCACACTATCCCGGAGAAGCCCAGTCAGATGCGATGGTTTAATGCCATTATCTTTGAAGCAGCCGACTTGCACATTAGTATTCATCCGACCTGTGGAGGATCTCAAAGTCAGTTTCAATATAGAGTTCTGATCGTGAGAAATGGAAAGACTACTTTTCAATCAAAGTATTGTTTTGCCAAGCCGATTCTAGTCCATGATGAGGGTGGGAAGGATATTGAGCCCAAATTCAACGTATCGTATGGATTTTTCAGGCTGGCTCTTAGCGCTGAGATTAAGATGATAGTGAAATTCTGGGCCTCAGAGAACAAGGCATGCCAGTCCTTCAAGAGCTGCAGCGTCTCTACCGCTGCCGTGATCCAGCGTTCTCCATGTCTTGTCATGCGTTTGAATCGACTCTTTCCTCCGAGGGTAGCTTTCGTCAGCCGGCTTAAGTGACCACGGATTCGAATTGGGCGTGTGTTCTCCAGCAAATATTTTAGAAGGATAGTCGAGTGTAATCTTGCGGCGAAAGAGAGAGCATCTTCGCCATCATCAGTTGAGATCATTGGTTCAACCCCAAGCTCGATCAGGATCTTTGCATGCTCCAGATGGTCCCCATACACAGCCCACATGAGCGGAGTACCCTCAACTGTGATCCCACGTTTTGCTACAGCATTCACATCTGCTCCAGCTTTGATCAATCGAAGTCCGAGGTTGTGCGCTTTTCCAACATCCCAAGAGGAGAGAAAGTGGATCGGCGACACCTGCATGTTTCTAAGTCAGCACAGAGCGAAGAATTTAAATTATAAGACATGTATAGGGTAAGATAAGCCACTGGCTCACAGAGTATGTATGGTAACTCGAGTAGCAGTAGATGTTAGTGGGAAGTCTCGGGAAAAGTACTTACACCGTCCTCGGAGGTAGTTGGTTTCGCAGAATCGGACAGCAATTTATCCAGGACTTCATGGTTGCAGTTCTCCGCCGCGTTGAGGAGAGTGGAAACATAGTAAGCCTCCGGCGCTTCATACTTAGACCTGTCCGAGTTTCGATTGTGTTCGCCAGCTATGTGAACTAAGGCGTCTTCTTCACTAAGGTCCGAGGCCCCTGATGAGCTGAGCATCGAGCTGGCGTCATCAACCCTTAATTCGGACTCGAGCGAGGCTTTTGGGTCTGCGTTGAATGCTTGAAGTATCTTTGGGAGCGCTTCGTGTGCCTTCTGCGAACCTCCATCGGCTGCGAACGTCAACCATCGGACACACTCATCAGCTTCGAAATGAACGCCGAATCCATTTGCGTGACATATTGCTAGTTGATACGCAGCAGCAGTTCGTTTTCCCGCAGCTGCTACTTCTGATTGATCGAAGAAACCTTCGGCATAGTCTTTGAAGCCGGATACTATCAATCCTTGGACGAGGGGACTCCGGTTTGCGAATTCGGAATGCCATTTCTCCATGTCAAGGAGCTGAGCATCGATATCCGCTGATATGCGTTCCGGGAGAACAGGGTGTCGTGGTTGAAACCAATTATCCAAGTTTAAGATTCGGATCAACCTTGTCATATCCAGTTCTCTTCGCGCGGAGTTTTTGATTAGAGTAATGCTAACGACCTCGCATAGCGCCTCAAGCTGAGGCCGGCTAAACTGTTCCGATAAAGCCAAAGAACAACAAACATGTTGTACTAATTGGTCTTGGTCTTTCAGTAAAGCTATTGCGTCGTTCCTCTTCTGTCGTCGCTCTTTATGATTACCTTGATATTCTCCAAGTATTTTGAAAGGGTCACCATCGAGAAACACTCTCCAGATCAGCATACCAAAGCTGTACACATCGGTTCTCTTTGCCTCTTCCAGGTTGAAAAAGGCTCCACGCGAACATTCTGGCGCTTGCCAGGGTCGGCTGCCGCCAAGTAAGACCCCTCCATCAGGCAGCCGAATACATCCAAAGTCGGTCAATTTGCAGCAAAGATTGAAGTCTACGACTCCTTTGTAAGTCGAATACTGAGAAAACACGTGATGAAACCCACCTTTATCCTTCTGAGGATCTGAGACATCTTCCTCTTCAAATACTAGAATATTTTCACATTTAACGTCTCCATGTACAATATCTGGAAGTGATGGTCGTCAGTGGTAAGTCATGATGAGTCCTTGAGTATTGTGATGTCCCCAGGTGGTAGAGGTGAGGCGGATGAATGTAGATGGGAATGTAATATACAGAGAGCACCTCCAATGGAGCCTGAGTCAGTATGGGTATAAAGCCAATCTGGATCAGATGATGTCGGTCAAACTCCCAGCAAGTGCAAAGGGTATCAACATCATAGTAGAGATCAAAGCTAAGAACGCTCACCGCAAGCATGGAGTATCTCAAGGCCGTGAGCAACGTCGAGGCACAGTGAGACTTTATCCTCGAAACTCAACGGGCGTTCCTCTTTCCTAGCAGTCTCCAGCACCTCTGACAAGTTTCCGAGCTCAGCTACTTCAAGTATCAGAACAGGAATTGCGGTTTGCGGAGAGCTTAAGCCCAAACTTTCTGTCTCGAAGGCAATTCCATAGAGTTTGACGATGTTCGGGTGGGCTAGTAGTGGCGGATGCTGCATTGTGAGTATCTCATTGAAAAGTACACGAATGCGGTCTTGGGTGGGATGCATGTCGCCGCTGAGTAATGCCTGTTTAAATGCTACTATTTTGCCTCCGGGAAAAATTGTCCCAGAAACGGGATCCGTATAGGTCTCAGGTATCTCGGCGCCATTGACGAGAAAAGAAGCACCCTGCCCGAGGACAGAGCGTACATCAGGCTTGGTAACGGGAAGGATAGGAACATCGCGGGTCTTGATGTAGGAAAGAAATGAAATGAAATTATCACGCAAAATCGTGGAAGATGTAGAGTAAATAGCGGGATGAAGGGTCACCCCTGGGATGGTGGAGCTTCTGAGACGACGAGATCGGATTGGGAAAGTGGTCTTGTATGTCTCGAAGTGATCCATAGTGATGAAGGTCAGAAACTTTAAGGAAACATCAAGCTTGGGGTGAGATGGATAATGGAAGCGAACTGAAAGAACAAGGAAAAGGATCGTCAAGGAGCTGCAGGTGGTTTTCGTCTCTTTCCTCACTTGCAGATGGTTGCCACTTCTTCTTCCGGGCAACGAATGGCAGACGAAGACGGTGAAGGATTAGCTGCATGGCTGTTCTCTATTCACAAATCGGAGAGGTAGATGAGGCTCATAGGTTCAATGCTGTCGTCCCGAGCGAATTCTGGCGGCCTGGCCAGTGTGCTATTGCCAAGATGAGCTTACCTCATTACAGTTAGTGCTTTGTTAGCGCGAAGTAACAGTGCAACTCGAACCTTCGAGCCGTGCAACTGCGTTGCATTTGACATCTGTCGCTGCATCTCCGAATACTGGGTAGCAATTGTTTGGAGACACACTTATTGCATAAGCCTCTACAATCTCCAATGCCTCTCCAATCCGTCATTTGGTTTGGGCACCAGCATCGCGCTGCGCTTAGCTCTTAGGTAGCCTAGACTCGAGAGGCGGGCTGCTGTATGTTGTAAGTCCTCATATCGTCGCTCACTGAGTGTGACTTCCAATTGCCTCCACGTTGGCACTCCATAACACGTCGGTGGTCAGAACGCATCTCCTGCAGCGTATACTATACCTCTTTCACGAGCATAAAGTTGGCTCTCTGGTCTCCAGGAAACAATCGCTTTGGGCGTTCAAGTCGAATCTATCATTGCAAACATGGATCCTGTAAGATCGGAACTTGGAGCTGTAGCAGCAGTCGCACAGAAGTACAGAACCGTGATTGCTGTATATGACTAGCAAGTATTGGTTCGATTAATGGGAGCTAATAGCACGTGACTCACGCGTCTCCAACGCGTGGCCCTTGTTCTCCTTAATTGTGCATCACAACCACATTTTCACATGGTCATCTTCGACTTCACAGATAGAGCAAAACCCCGTCGCTCAATCAATTTGCAACCTCTCATTGACCAAACCGCGAATCATGGATCTCAACACCTCGACCCGCGAGGAGTTCACTGCCGGCCTCACAAAGATCCCTCTTCCCTTTGTCCCTCTTGCGCCCGATTGGAAGGGACTCGCCGAGGAGCTCCGAACCCTTCTCGATAAATTGGCGCACCACCCCGCCATGGCGCCGAATCTGCAGTAGACCTATATGACGCCCGCGGCGAGCAAGAACAATGTGTACTTCATGTGGGATTTCGTAGGCAGGACTCTCGTGAGTAGCATGACGCCGCGTATCAAAGCACTGTGGAAGCGGAACCTCGTCGGCTAACTCACACGTGTATTCTCAGGGCATGCTCTACAAGGTCGACCCCACTCTCAAGAATCTCTCCGAGAAGGAAAACGAAAATTGGAACGACGTGCGCGGTCGGGCTGTCTATGCGGGCATGCTCATTACGAATCAAATGAACGGGGCGCTGTATATGATGACTGAGTCTACGTATCCGGGGCAGAAGGGGCAGCATCCGGAGTTTGGAGAGGAGATTTTGAAGCTGGCAGGGGATTTGTGTGGTAGTGATGATGGTGAGAAGCAGGAGAGTAAAAAGGACAAGAAAAAGCAGAAGAAGAAGCAGAAGAAGACAAACGCTGCCTGAGTATTATGTGGGTAGGATGGAATACCTAAATACTTGGGCATGATGAGAGCTTGCAGTTGTCAAGGGAGCGAGGATGGCTTGAAAAAGTCTAGATAGCTTGTTATTGGATGGAATACAGGCTTGATGGCAGCGACTCCATTACGCTTTGTCGTCCACCTTTCGCTTTTAGATTCGGCTTACGCATTTGGCAATGTCGAACTCGTCGAGTAGTCGCACGGAAACACATCCCTCGCCATGAAATACCGCGCTGTGATATGCTGCGCCAATACAAAACATGATATACTCCCCTGCGAGGCGCTTGCTGCCGGAACCGACTGCTCAACGTACTTCGCGCATCCCCTCCAATCTTTTGTGGAACGCATATGTCGCGTGCGCACTCGACACTCGGTTTCAAAGTCGTCACCCGTTGAGAATAATCCTCCAAGGCATTTGTGGTTATGACAGACACTATTTTACGAGCCAACTTGGCTGCATGACCGATCTTCTCAAGTCAATCCATAATCGTATGGTCTCCAGTCAATCTCTTTTCGAAATTCGCTCATCTTCTCATGTCCAGATGTGGTCGCCGTCAAAAGACATTCTTCCCTTGTTCTTTGTCTCCTTGGCCTTTGCATTCTCTCTTCCTTTCCCGATCGCAATCTTTCTAACATCAACAACCAACCTCAACCGTTAGCTTACCTGAGACATATTCCCGAACCCAACAGACAAATATTGTTAAGAAGCTGTGCCTAGTGGTCAATCACGTCGTGACGTCTATGTCCTGAGACGCAGCCTTTGCTACCTTGGGTTGTGATGTGAGCTGATAGAAGGCGCCTTGCCCTTGACGCTAGGTCGTCTCGGTTCTCTCAGATTCCTCATCAGGAGCCGCGAGCTTTCGGTCCATCGCGACACCAGACCATCCAAGGCCCCGTCCCAAGAAAATATGTCGGGATATGCTTTCAGCGATGGCTACTGGGGCGACAATGATAGGGTCTTCGGTACGAAATGTTTTGACAGGAGTGTCAAATATCCACTTCCAAGGGAATTCAATTCTTGGTAAATAATTTCTCGTCAATAGTGTTCTTATGTCTCTTAAAGTTCGTAACTTCTAAACTGATAAGAGCTCGGAAATCTGGTGGAACTCTGCAATGCGTGTTGACCGAGGATGAAAGCTTTTCCTCCCACTTGGTACCATGCGTGGATTGGGGCTCTTCAAACATTTACAAATTCCCCTTTGCCTCTGTTTTATCAGGCCTACTGACTCGCTCTAGGATCACGGCAGCCTGGTACCTGCCACGTTACAGTGAACATGTCTCCGAACCCCGGAGCGGACAAATGGCCAGTATTTACTCCTTAGCCTGAGATTTACCTATACCTTCCACTCCTTCGGGGTTGATTGGGAATCTTTTTGTTTTTGGGGGTTCCTGGTGGGGGTGAGGATGGGGTAGGGACTAGGGAGGTAGGTGAAGGGTTCGAGGTTGATTGGGGTGACGGTGTTTTCCCTTGGGCCAAAGAAGTTCTCACTGAGATTCAAGCAAAGGCTTCCAGATCGATCTCCTACAACAAACACATAGGAGATACTTTCGTACGTTAAAATTGTTACGGCTACGAGCTTTCCGGTTGTCACTTCAGTTCTGTCGCGTGATGGGTACGCCGTTACTCGAGCTTTGAGCATTGAGTCTGCGACTTATGAGCAAGATTGATTGCGTGCTCTCAATGTCGATCAAAAAAGCTGAGATTGGCCGGTCGCATTTTCCAGAGCCCGGCTGGCTTATTCCACGCCTACCACATATCTGATCCACTGGCCCACCTTGCATGCCGAAAAGAACCCGCCGTTGCGTACCAACCACCCGGCATAATCTTAGAGCCTACAGATCAGGCCGCCTCCCCGGAATAATTCCAAGCGCAGCACTGGTGAATTTTCTGTCATAACCTCCGTGCTTAAAACCTTCACTGACAGTGAAACCGCCGTCCGATTCCTGGATAGCCTTGTCCAGCTGCAGAAACTCGTCAACAGTATCGATAAGAGAGCTTTGTCTCTTTCGGAACTCATGCTCGGGCAGGCGAAGAAGGTCACTTGACGAGATATTGCGCCTTTGCCACCACTCCACAGCCTCGTCCACCGTTTTCGCAAAACCCTCCTTGATACCATGAACCCATTTTTGTTGCCCGCCCATGTTGTTAGCCCTCGTCTTGCAGATTACCCTAGTTCCACCAAACGGCACGATGTCCTTGATCTCTCGAATTTTCGAGGTGTTGTATGATTGCCAGGGGGTGACGGGCTCGTACCATCCATATTGCGCGCCAGCCATGTCCAAAGCGTATATCTCTCCGTTCATCGTCGTTACTCGTATGATGGTGTGTGCATAGTCTGTACCATCAATGACGGGGGGGCCCTCACATTCGTACACTTGCCTCAAGTGGTATTTGGCCCCCTTGATAAAGTGGCTGACTTCATCAATTTTGGAGTAGAGATCTATTTTTGGTCAGCATGATGGCTTCTATAAGTTTGATCGAAGTGGCTTATTGACGACTTGCCTGCAAACAAAACTTTGACAACATTGCGCATCTCCGACACTGCCCTACTACAGCTTTGGTAGGTCAGGAGCGTTTCTTGATCACGCACGTCTGGAACTATTGCGTAAGGGAATGGTATCAATTGGCTTGTACCGGTATGGATTTTGGAATGGATGAGCCAAGTCGTTCCAATCTTTTCAATCCGCCCAGGGTTCCACATGTAGGTGGTCTTGCTGAAATAATAGAATATTTGCTGCGCCAAGGCACCAGCACGATACAAAGCTTGTCGCGCTTGCGCAGCTTTGCATTGAGCCTTGTGCTCAGTCCAGCGCGCCTTTTGACATTCTGCCCCACAGTACCATGCGCTTGAGAGTTGTCCATCTGTGGCGTTTGGCATCGCTTTGCAGCCCTTGCAGGTAAGGTGTGCATTCTTTGGGCAATTCGAACATTGGTGCACGTCATGTTCTGGGGTCGAAGTCATTCTGAAGATTGGTTGATTTCAATCTCGAGTCTTGAGAGGTGAGACCGGAACGTTTAGTGTGAGGTACAAGTCTGGAACTTCCGGAACGGTTGGCAAGTCTGTGATCGGAGTGTCGGAGAGACGATGGTGAGCGACCGAAGATGGATGAGGTACGATTGTTGAGTAGAGTGAGGTTTTTCGAAGTCCAAGAAAGAGGCATAAGCGGTCGAGGTGGATGAGGATTGGTATCTCAATATCCAGGCTCGATCATTGAGTAAGGCGAGTAATATGAGGTTGTGTGAGTCCAAGAGAGAAAGACGAGCGATCGAAGAACGATGGCGTTTGATGGCTCCAAAATTGAGTTTCCACCGTTGAGCAAGGTAAGTCGAGTGAGGTCATGCCATGTCCAAGAATCATGCAATGTCCAAGAAAAGAAGCATGAGCGACCAAAGAACACCAAATCTAATATCTCAATACCGAGACCTCAATCGTTAAACAAATTAAGCAAGCTGAGGTCATGCAGAATCCAAGAAAAGAGGATAAGCGACCGAACATGGATTGAGATTTGCCAGCTCACCATCAAGATTCGCTGCTTTCCTAGAGCGAGGTTATGCAAAATCCAGCAACGAACACACAAGCTTCAATTGAATAAGACACTTCAGCGTTGATGAGGATAGCGAGGACTCAAGTTGAGTGGAAATGGGTAAGTAGATAAAACAGTGAACCAAGGCCGAGGTTAGAAGTGACAGGTAAAGTTGGAGCAATGATAGTCTCAACAATGGGGCAATGCGGATTGGCAATCGACGAAGCTGCTACAGGTGAAGGGTACGAGTCTGAGGCGACAAAGACTTTTGAGGCTGTTTTGCCTACTTAGTTTTCTCATGAAGATTTGAAAGCTTTCAAATTCCCTAGGTTTTCGCAAGTAGTGAGTTCCAAGACTCCAAGATCTTTTGAACGTCATGTCTTTTCTGTTGCATGATGGGACTGCTTTGCATTTCACGTGGAGGCATTTTGATTTTTGCTCACACTACCATACTTGGCTTGCCACGCAAAGAAGTACAACAGCGCTGCCAGCGGCTGACCCACCAGACAGAAGCTGATCCAAAAAATACAATTTCCCAGTATCTTCCCGTTGGAACCTTCCATTCTCTCCAACGGCAACGTGAAATAGATCATCGGTATCTGCACGATCATTCCGATGAACGCGACGCCTAGGAATAACCTGGGTCAGCCTTTCACTTTTGGCTGTATACCACGTTGTAAGAGATCTGAGAGCCGAGCATACCAAGAATATTGTGCGTCGGCACCCCCACCAACAGCTCATGCAAAACGCCGCTGAACACAAAAACACACGCACTCGCGGCATTTGGACTCCACCCCCTTCCCACCAACGGCGCATAGATATGCCTCTTCATGAAATGATATACAGGCTTGTTCCAGGTCCTCCAATAAGTGCCAACGCTCGGACTATTCCACCACTCCGTGTAAAACTCTCGGTCGCCAAACCTCATAATCTCCGCCAATGCGTTGAGCGCAGATTGGAAAACAGCGAAGAATCCGGCTAGCCAGATTACTAGGCTGATAGTGGAAAGCTTCATCAGGCGCTCGAGGATGGAGGGCAGATCTAGGGAGGCAATTTTGAAAAGAGAATTGTGGAGGAGCGGGGCCGCATACTGGGCGGAGGCCAGCCAGATAAATATACTGAGGCTGGAAGCTTCCGCGAGGCGCTTTGCGATGAATGGCCAGCGGATGGTAGAGGTGCGGGGATAGACGGGCTGGTAGACCAGGGTGGGCGCCCACCAGAAGTAGGAGAGGTTGCTGAGGGTGATGTTTCTTGGGTATGGGCAAGCGGAATAGAGCTCTGGGATGGATGATACGTAGTCAGGTTTTAGAAGGGCATGTCGTAGGTCGCGGTTTGTAAAGGCGTAGGAACAGATCTTGAGCCAGACGATGATGGCATGCACTTCGGAAATGGTGCCGATGAGAGGGTGATGGATCAGGTTGTACACAGTGAGGCTTGTGACGAGGAGCGAAAGGGTGGCGTTAATGCCGTGGGCCCAAGCAATGGTAAGCCAAGTTGTTCGAAAGCTTTTAGCAGCTTGTGCGCTATTCCGAGGATCCTCCGAAAACCGTTTAGCGCGACCAAGGGCACCTTTTGCTTGGTGTGCGGCGGCAAGTTCGATGATGTAGGCGACGAAGAGATGGCAAGGAACGAGTAGGTAGAGAACAAGACCGAGAAGTAAGTCTTGCCGGCGATAATCGTGGCAGCGTATACATATGAGAACTCCGTACTGGAGATCCTGTCAGGGTTGCATCGATCAAAGCATCAATGGCCATCCTTACTTTCATAAAATTTTCAAAGACCAGTCGTAGATTCATTACAACTGTACAAGCTCTTGGTCAGCCAAAATGGGGGATGCTTCCGACGAGGATCACAGCTTTTGACAACAAAGACGCACGTACTCAATACAGTAATCATTAGGTTTCTGAAACCAAAAAAACTAGCTGTTTTTTCCGCATCACGGCTTAAGCAGGAAGTGCGAGCTCGTGAGTGAACTGCAGCGATGTGTCGATACTCGGAGGAAATCTTCCGTGTCCTGGGGCCAGTAGCAATTCCATTGGGGTGGCTCGCATTGCTCGAAAGGACCTTCCCGTTGACATGAGCCGGATTCGCTTCGTGGTTCGCTACATCCGATGGACTCAAGGTGCGAGTAATTGTTGCCATTGAAGCAATTGCTTCCTCGCGTTCCGACAAGTGGGGCTCTTTATCCGATGGATCCATAAGTGGAAGCAAATAAGTCTATTGGAACAAGCGATATAACTGAAACTGAGTCTCTAGTGAACAACACATCGTTGGTAAAGCAAAATTGACATGTCAAGCATTAAAAACGTCCAGTATATTAATTTTACTTGTACTGCCACGCACAACATTTTTCCGGTGGGGCAGGTTATGCAATACGCACGTCACTTGCAGATCTCCCGAGCTTTGCCTTTTGCGCGCTTGACGCGTCAAAACAATTGAAGCCTTGAGTTAATTTACTTTTGCAGCTTAAGGAGCATTTCGTACTTACTGTCCTCAACAGTAAATGTCATCCTGCCTTCCACCATGATCCTACATGAAAGTTGACCATGGACAGGGAATATCAGGGTAGTGGCTACGGAGGAGGTGGTGGAGGCGGATATGACGGTCCTCATCGTCGGCCTTTTGGAAGAAGTCAGTGAATTACCCAACATCCTGCACCTCAAGTCAGCCACACAGCATGTAACAATGGCCTGCATTGACTCCAGATCAGGACCCGTCACAGACTATACTTCGTCGATGGTACAATGGATGCGACATCGGCAACCACGATACAAGGGAGGAGGGCGCATGGAGATGGAGAGGCCAAGCCCAAGCTACATAGTCGATGTATGTAGTTCCACAAGAGCCCAAGATTCTGCCGATCCATTCATGTTCTGACTTCTTCCGTCGAGTAGATGCTCCCGCCTTCTGCGAAGCCCCGAAACGCCGCCGATTCCGTACCCGCGAAACTTCTACACTCTTCCCTAAACAAAGTCAAACATCCAATCAACGTCGTGAAATGGACACCCGAAGGTCGAAGGCTTTTGACGGGCTCGAGCATTGGAGAATTTACGCTATGGAATGGCATGGGCTTCAACTTCGAGACCATCTCGCAGGTAGGTGATATCCCATATGGTTATCTAGTGGATCTGATTCATGTTTGACGCATAGGCACACGACAGCGCCGTGCGAGCAGCGGCATGGTCACACAGCGAAGATTGGCTGATTTCGTCAGAGCAACATGGCGTTGTAAAGTATTGGCAGCCTACATTCAACAATGTCAAAGTAGTTCAAGCTCACGGCTTCAATGACGCCGTTCGTGATCTTGCTTTCTCACCCAATGACAGCAAATTCGTGACTGCATCCGATGATAAAACGCTCAAGATATTCGATTTTGCTGGAGGTATCGAAGAGTCTGTACTTACTGGCCACAGTTGGGACGCCAAGACAGTGGATTGGCATCCTTCCAAAGGTCTGCTCGTCTCTGGATCAAAGGATCATGATGTGAAGTTGTGGGATCCACGCACGGGTAGATGTCTCACCACACTCCATGGACACAAGAACACCATTTCAAAGACAAAGTTTGAGCCGAACAGAGGGCAACTGCTCGCTACGGCGGCGCAGGATCAGATAGCTCGTATATTTGATCTACGAATGATGCGGGATATATGCCTCCTCCGAGGTAACCAGGATAAAATCGCGACTTTGGCCTGGCACCCTATCCACAGTTCGTTACTATCCACTGGTGGCGCAGATGGCAGCATATGTCACTTTCTTCTTGACGAGCCAAATACACCACCTGGCACAGCGTCCTCGACGTCTTTACCTCCCTACGACTGCGCAGATCCAGCTAGCGCTCCTGCACAAACCATATTTCCAGCCCACACGATCAAATACGCGCATGATTTTGCGGTCTGGTCGATTGATTGGCACCCCTTGGGCCATATCCTAGCTTCAGGGTCTAATGACCGTGCGACACGTTTCTGGACACGCCCAAGGCCGGGAGAAACGGATTGCTTCAGCGACAAATACCACTTGGGCGATGCGGCCGCGGAAACGCAGGGTGCCTGGGACAGGCGAGGCGGACGAAAGGTGATGCGCGAAGACGAAGAGCAGGAATTAGAAGACGAGGCGGACGGACTCCAGGATCAAAAGATGCCTGTCAAACAGCCTATGTTGCCTGGCATTCCAGGCCTTAGCATGCCCACCAATGGCAAAAGTGATGGGCCCCCAGCCCGACGATATCCCAACATACCAAACATACCGCCTCCCCCTCCTAATCTTCCCAATGGCCTCGCAGGTATGGACCCCGAACAGTTCAAGGCAATGCTTGCAAGCGGGACTCTACCTCCTCCGCCTCCGCAGTTTGGCGGCAGCCTACCGCCGCCGCCTCCGAACTTCGATATGTCGAAATTACCTCCTGGTCTACTACCGCCAGGCTTCCAGCCACCCCCTGGAATGCCACTTCCTCCGCCTCCGGGCGGCTTTGCTGGCTTGCCAGGTATCGACGCTGATGGATCGGGACTTGGGGCCGGAGGTGTTCGGAGGAGGGGACCCCTGCCGAGTCAGGAGCAGAGCCTGATGGAGGAGCAAAGGAGGGGGAAATACAGGATTGCGAGATAGGGAGGTCTGGCGTACGCATGTGTTTCTCATAATTGGGGCCCTAAAGTGAACAGCTTTACGAGGATGACATGGTTGAAAATAGTGCTATTGTTCTAGTCGTCATTCGTGGTCATTACCCCTGTAACCATAGATCGAGGCGCTGAGAAAATGAATATTGATTTACAGCCACCATTCCCTTCCTTTCTGACTGTCAGGTCCCTCAGGAAGTACGCAAGCCTTTTGCTAAAGTAAAGACAGGAGCTCAGGGCTGGTTTAGGAAATTTTGGTAAGTAGCACATACCTGGGGTATCTTGAAGGGGTAGGATAGTCGCTACGGCGGCCAGTATCTCCACCTGTACACTAAGTACGGCTGTCAGCATCTTGTTCAGTTCATTAACGGCCGTTGATTCTTTCCCTTCCCATTTTAATTCGGACAATCTTTACGAGACACGCGACTTGGAGATCGCTTAGTCTCTTATCAAATAGGTACATCAGAGCCAAGAAACATCCCTTCTCGATCACCTGAAAGATTAGTCGAAAAATCACATTGTATACCGTTTCCTCCAGAGACTGTCCACCCTCAATGGTCTGGTACATCCGCTTCTTGAAAACCCCCAAGTTCTACCAGAAAGGCCATGTCCGAGCGCTCATCACCATTACCACTGACCTCGGCGATGACTTCTACCCAACAGATCTCACCCTCTACGCCATTGTCGTGGCCACCGAGAGTGAAGAGAATCGGATGTCAAAGTGGCAGACTGTGAGATGGAAAAGCGGCATGCGAAATTTGTGGGTCGACATCGTTAGTCTAGGTGCCGGTCCGCCGGTGAATTTACGGTTTTTTGTAAATTCAAAAGAGAGTAGGGAAGGGATCAATGTTTTATTAGAGGACCTTCCTGAGATCCTCGGCGTGTGGAGCGATACGTTCGACTGGGACAAGTGTCAAGCCAGTAATGTGGTCGAGAGAAGGTACAGAACGGATTCAGGTCATGAAAGGGCGGTATTGGAGGAGACTGGCGAAAGTATCGCCCGGCATATCTGGTGAGATCGTTTTTCATGTCCTTCTCGCCATGATTCGCTCGCCTTACGGACGCTACTAGGGACGCAGGAATCGCATTGATTGCTTTCCTGAGCAATATTGTACTACAACCAAGACCAACATCTGAACTCGCCAAGCTTCTCCAGAGAAATCCCCCTTGTGGTCCCAGAATCTTGGAATTGGGAAGCGGATGCGGTATTGTCGGTTTACAAATTGCGGACTTCTGCTCTACAAGCGACGTTCTCTTGACCGATCTACCGGAAGCGATGGATATTCTGAACCACAACGTCGAATATACGAGGCCCGACTCCAGTAGGCATAAAATTGCTAGCACAGTCTTAGATTGGGATGAGCCCCTTCCTGAAAGGGTTGCTAAACAGCGGCCTGATCTAGTGATCGTGTCTGACTGCACATACAACACCGACAGCATCCCTGGGCTTGTAAAGACATTGAGCTCGGTCGCCAAAATCTCGCCGGATGCTTTGGTTGTTGTTTCCTTGAAAGTGCGGCATGATAGTGAAGCCATTTTCTTTGACTTAATGGCAGCTGCCGAATTTTTCGAGGCTGAGCATACTACTATTGCGCTGCCTGATCGATATAGGAGCGTGACTGGGCAAGCGTTGGAGTTGATCGAAGTTTATGTGTATCGCAGTCGAAAGTCCGGGTAGGATCGCTAAAAGGCCTAAAGTGAGACACAAGTCATTGTCTATGATCAAGCTGGGCCTGCGATCCTCATGGAGAGACTGTTGTTTGCTCATCGCTACATGTCTGGCATCCGTGTCTTTTACCCGATTCGAGTTGTCGCATACAGCGCGCTTCCCAATCCTCTGAGCGCAGAGGCTCACGAGGTTCGCTATGGCCGGATAAAATCTTCTTTATGCGCCACGTTTCATCGTTCCGCACAGCGTGTTCTGTTATACTAGTAAAGACAACACTTAGATTCTCGTAATCAGCAATTCTTCCCTTGCTTTCTTTTATGAAAACCGTCTAGCAGACCGCGATCTAGGTGGCGCGCCGATGACATAGTCATGCTATTCGTTCAGCTTGCCTTACTAAAAGCCATGACTATCTCAGCGCTTAGCCTGAAGCTTGTGTGGCCAATATTACCGGCAGAGTCGATTCGAAGCCTTAGTCACGGTACACCAAAAGAGCTTCAAGCGGCAGCCAATGCCTCTCTCCGATCCGCTTTGCCAAGTACTATACCCCCAGAATGGGACGGCACCATTGCCTTGCCGTTTAATGTGCTCAACGTATCACTTCCATCTCCTCCATCAAATGACCCATCCCCACTGTGGAACGATACATACATATCGACGCTCAACATCTCCGCTGGACCTCGCCCAGCGCCTTCTTTACCGCCTTTGCCCCGTGGATGGGTAGTTAGGTGCAGTGCAAGGCTGGGTTCCAACATCAATTCCACAAGCTGCTTAGAGGCGTGGGCATTAATTCCACCCATCGAGAGAACCCTTAGTTTTGGGCCTCGTGACGGAACGAACACGTATGATGTAATGCTCCCCAAAAGATACCAGAGTTGTACGTTACGACACTCGCCCATGCCATTGGTGCCATA
The DNA here is from genome assembly GCA_009733775.1 of Alectoria sarmentosa. NCBI lineage: Eukaryota > Fungi > Ascomycota > Lecanoromycetes > Lecanorales > Parmeliaceae > Alectoria > Alectoria sarmentosa. Next base: position 29,962 of record WOGZ01000051.1, read on the forward strand.
CTGACGGCGTTTCAAAGCCGATGGTACATGCTTTATTGAGCCTGCTCTTCTGAACATTGATACGGTAGCTCACGTCAAACCGACTGATGCAGGCATTGCTGCAGCTCATATCATTCGCCACTGTATGGGTGACAGTCCGGCACAAGGTGGGATTGCAGATAACGCCGGTAGGTGAAATGGGCTAGTGCTCGGATCCAAAAGGGAGGGGGGGGGAGGTCTAACGAAGTCGCTGATCATGGTATCCAGGAGGCAATGATGATCTCGTGGTCGGAGTCAGGAAGTATGCTCCGAGCGTGGTGTGCAGTGCACAACCATACCCCCCTGATTCCTCGGTTCTTGGCGCTTGCGAGACCATTTTGGACCAAATGGAGACTTCTAAACAGGAAAGAATCTTTGCACAGCAGAATATCTGTGACCCGAATCTAGAGACTCCGCTTCCTGCGTACTATACTGCCCCGGCCGAAGGTAGTACATATATCAATCTCTTCCCCTCCCCCCTCTCCCGCTCTCTGAAGCTTTAAAAGCCAAATGCGCTGACGGTTATTTCGAAAGCCCCGAAATGCATACTTAGGGTTTCAGGGAGCCTGCCTCGGCAATTCTCCAACTGGTACAGGATCTGGGAGGCTGCAGTTGCCATTGCTGCAATGTGCATCAGGCAGGGAAAGGGAGGATACTTGCAGGGGCTTGGTACGTCAAGACCGTTCGTGCGAAAGCTTGAGGAGTCGCAAAGGTTGAGACTTCCATTAGGAATGACTGAAAGCCTTGCCGTGGAGATGGGGAAGTTCCAAGCAACAGCTGCCTCATCGGTGTAATGATCGATAATCCTCCCGTATGAGCATGTTGTAATTTATGTTCGTGACTCTCAGCTGTGCTGAAGCTGCAATGGTAGGAGAACCGCCTGAGCCTAATTTGATACCATGGGACGAATACAAGAACCCTTCTCTTACTCGCCTTCTTCCTCTTTGGGCTGACTGAGCTCGACCTTCGCTCCCGACGTTGCCCAGAATACAGCCGCTGTTGGGCATACCCGGTCGCAGGTTCTTCACTCATTCTAATCATTACCACCTTCCCTGCCCTCAATTTTGTCCTAGCCGTCCTTAATTTTATCACACACGCAACCCATTCGGTCTCGCTCATAGTCATGGAATCTACCTCAGACGCGTCGGACTTTTTTAGCTCCATCCAGCGCCTGGGCCGCTGCGATCTCATCTGCAATCGGCAATGCATCACTATTTGTGGCGAATTTTTTCACGACGTTCTTTAGCTTGATAATTTGAGGAACGGGGGAATATACAAGAGGCTCTTTGGTACATTAAAATTCGAATGAGAGCTCGAACGACGAGGATATAAATGAGGAAGGGGGGATACGGGGCGAACTGGAAATGTTACGGAGAGCGTAGGTGCTTTGGGAGGAAACAGTTGAAATGTATCGGGTATGTAGGCATTAGAAGGTCATCAGGGTCGTGGCGAAAATGAGAACCAAGGTATTTATTTGCATGTGTTCCCAACCATCTTTGTCGAATCAGCCACCCTATTTTAGTATCGTACACAAGACGTGTTCCAAGAGGGGGGGGGGGGCCTGGAGAAATAATCCATCCATTCTACACATCACATAGCTGATGTTCTGACAGCAGCATGGGGATGCCCTTGCGATGGGGTTTCATTATTAGCTTTTCGCCTTTTGGTTCTTTTGTTGTTTTGCAGATGTGTTGGGACGTGGCTGACGCGTTGGCTTGGGTTGATGTTCACGTTGTTGACCCATGACGCATGTGATTACTCATTTGGCGGGTCGCAGGGCCCCAGAAAGGCCACGACATCAATCCAGAGGCTCCAAACAGTTCAAAATAAGGATATAAAAACAGTCTACGGGCCGTCCAGATGTCAAATTGTTCAACTGTTTATGAATCAATCCGACTATCAGGCTTCCTTTAAGTTCTTAAAGCCTTTATGTTTTTCTTATTTCGTATCGTAAAGCATGCAGCTAGCACTAGCGTGCATATCGATCGATGTTCACTTCAATTTTCCTTTCCTTTCCTTTCTTTTCACTTTTGAAACTTTCACCTCACAAACACCACTGTACCTCTTCACGAACAATGGAGTCCGTTCTGACTTCATGCAAACCTCTTGGTCCTCGATTAATGTCATGCAGAGCGACTACTAAGCCTGCATGAACATACGGTTGGGGGTTTACTCATGCTCATTTTATTTTCATCTTCACCACCTCTGAATTACTTTATCATCCACATCATCTCTTGAACTAGAAGAGGCGTCCGCTCTTTGTCGCCCAAGCCAATCTTCCTCGACTTGACTTCGGCACCTCTACGAATACCTGTTCTCACTTTCACAGTCACAAATTTCTGACATGAGGTGCTACAATCTTGTAAGCATTGAGCCTAGGCCTTTCTAATGATTGCAAACTAATTCTCACAGCGACATGGCGCCTCTCATGACGTTGCCACTGGAGATACGGATCATGATCTACAAGCACTGCCTAGTGGTCGGCAAAGTCTTCCCTTACACACTCAGCGAGCGGTATGCTGATCTTGATTACACATTCAAAGACAGCAGACGGGTGTCTCTCGGATTTGAAGTACCAGAAGTCCAAATCTTGACGGTGTGCAAAGCGATATATCAGGAAGCTGAGGGGATGCTATATCAGAAAAACACATTTGTCCTTCCGACCTGCAACCTCACTGCGAGGTTTTTTGAGACTTCCCTTTACACAGAAGCTCGACGTGCATGGGTGAAATCCCTCGAGGTTACACTAGAAAGGGCAAACATGACGGAGGAGGACAGAAGAACGTGTTGGGAAGACATCAATCCCCTGCCAGAAGGATTGGAGGACATTTGCTATGTCTTCCATGAGAGATACAAGGACCAATTGGTCCGAAAGGAGTGGCCACAGAAGCTGAAGCCCGTTCTGGATTTCTTACTGTTAGATAAGATCGTCGTTGATCTTAGTGAGAGAATTTGCTGCAGAGGACGTTGCAAGGTGGTGGATCGTGACACTCGAGAAGCCTTCTTCCGTGGCTTTGCAATGGGTATGCCGAAAGTGATGGAGATTCGTCACGCGGACAATCCGGAGGAATTCAAATCATACATTGCAAAGCGTACTGCGAAGCGTCGTCAGTTGATGCTCGGTGGAATGATTTGTGAAGCATGATGGTGCATCTGGGGCTTTTGATAAGCCGAGGAATGGGAGGGGCAAGAAAGAGAAAGCTGTTGTCTCTGGTCGGGTGTCGAATATCAAAAAGGCGTTTAGGACTCTGAAACACACGAAATGATGAGGATGCAAGGATCCTGACGCCGGGCATATCTTACCAAGGCTGTGCTCACTGACGCCATGTGGCCCTCTCAACCTTACACAGGCTCAGTTCTGATTGCTGTGTCCTTCATCCAGCGACTCAAAGTCTGAGAATGTTTCACCTCCATTTCTTCCCATTCTTTAATTTGCCTACTGCTTCCAACCCTTATCCTGCTTCATTTTCTTGCCTTTGATCTTGCACCATGCATTCACCAACTCCCACGGTCCGGCTCAGAAGTCACTCCAGAGTACGGTCCCAGTAGCAGATCTTACGTCGGATTGAACCGAATCTTCGCTCTAGTCCTTGTACGGGTTGTTGTATCCGAATCCACACGGAGCTACTGTCTCCTACAACATATCCATTAGGCCGATCCGAGCTGATGGATGAACGCTACAGGGACGAAGCTTGAAGAAGTGTCTGGCATGTGGCAGTCCTTATAATGAGAGTTGTTCTAGGAACTGATATATCGACATAAGAATGGCGAACCTAGGCCGGTCCTGCAGGTTCGGTACCTCACAATAAATCAACGCCCTCGATGACATTGCGAGCTTTACGAATAATTTCGAATCTAGACTTTTGAATGATGTGGAACCGAACGGATAGTGGCCTGCCATCCAGGGGCGCCCGGTCATCTCTATGACCAATCCATCTCGCCGTCATGACTGGCTGAGCGATCGAGAAAGCCTCGGGCTGTCACCGCAATAATGGCATGCGCATCTATCACTATCGTGATGTTATGCAGGGACAGCCATCAGTAGAAGCTTCCAGCCTGCGACCTCAGCGTTGATAAGATTGGTTGTGGAGTAGGACAATATCTTGTCAGCCGGCAGGAAACGTTCAACCTCAGGAGGTGACCACAATCATAAGGTGACGCTAAAGACATTCCATATATTACAAAAGACCCCACGTACTAGCCAACGATCTCATACATGTTTCCAGGATGGTAATGTAATTACGCCTCTGCGGTGTCGTGTCCTATTAATAATCGCCATCCCAGCCTTCAAGCTCGCACTCTATACAGTCAACGATCGTCCTCCGCGGCTCGTACTTGGCCCACAACAAAAAATAGTATCTTGCTGAACTTCAAACATGTCATCTCCTCCATCTCTAATCATTCTGCCCACCAGGTGCTGCTACACCCAAAGCGGAGCTCAAGCTTGGCAGATGTACCCCAAGCCATCCTTCCACAAAGCGCTGGGTGGCCTTGCGTACCCTCCCGGAACGTCGGTTCTCTGATGCACCTACTACAGCAGTTTCTTGAGCCTCCCCTATGGCATCTGGAGTTCGAGTTTTGTCGTCGGCTGCAGGACCGTGCGCCGAAGAATCGTTGTCATCGCTCGACAATGCGCCACTTTCGACTCCTGCCTGATCGGTGTCCTCACAATTGGACACCCCTACGCCGAGCGCCAAGCTCAGCCTCGGCAGAAGCACGCAGAGGTATCCCTCTGCAAAGCGCTTGGTGGCCTTGCGCGCTCTCTTTGAGCGCCGGGGCTCGGATGCGCCGACTACAGCAAGAATGGTGGCTGCGCGTTGCTTGAGCATCGTATCGAGATGAAATGCGATTTCTGCTGAGAATGTGACTGGCAGAGATGAAACGAACGTCGAATGGAGGATGGATGTGTGGTTTATACTGAGTCTTCTGTCTGTGCTTGGGATAAATATGTTGGAGTGTCTGTATTTCGAAGAGACTCTTTTGAATTGTTCTGGGGAAGTCTTGTTTAAAGGTCTTTTCTTCAATGGTTTTCTGTTGAAGAATCTAGACTGAGGAGATTTGGGAGGATGGACGAGAAGAGGAGCGAAGGTAGTCCACTTACAGGCAGAGCCTATCTCTTGGTGTCTTGTCATTTCTTTGTCCGCTGATTCAGTCTCCAGTCAAGTCAATTGTGAACAGTTCTTTCACGCATGCGAAAGAAGAGTGAACGGTATTGTCTCGAACGCCTTTGTGGTTTCGGACAATGAGGCGCATTTTGACTCCTCTCGGCGACTTGCGTATTTTGTCTTACATCGTCGTTTTGGAGCAAGCTTAACTCCTTCAGGCGTAATATTGCATACTTTGGTTCTGCGGTTCTATGAGGAGGGCATGAACACTCCTCCGCTCAATGTGCAGAACGACTCCACCACTGAGCTCCTCTGAAGCTATTAGCTATGAGCGCAAGTCAGCGATGCATTCACAGATGATCCGACCCACTCTCATCACGAAGTCAGACATTGGCCACCTACCACAAAACAGATTCTTCTCTGACCATTCACCATTGATCCAGACCATATGTTCCACCTCCCTCAAACGTCAAACATGTTTACCGATCGGCGGAGACCATAGGGACTCACGCATGTTAGTAGATTTCATGGGTCGATGTCTATCATAGCTTTGTTCGCTGTCTTGGTCATTTGCAACACAGCATGTTCTCTGCACTCTCCGATGAAATTTTTTCTCGTTGTTCTGGAAGGCTGTCTTAATCTTGGCCCATCTCGGAACAGAGACCGCAATACCTCTAGTCACTACAATGGCAGGTCAAGTCACCACAGCCGTGACTAGTGCGATTGTGATTGCGGGCATGACTTTTGAAAGCGAAGACGCTAGTTTTCCAACCAACGGCAAAATGATGTCTCTGGTCACGGTTAGCCGCTTCGTGGTGGGTTCGAAAAGACACACGTTGAAAAGTGGGAAAAGTGCGCGCTTAGGAGGTTGGATGCTGGGGACGTACCGGACTGGAGAACCCTTCGCTTCGCTATCATTATGCTATCGCCAGCGCAAAGCAAGCAAGATTTCGACTGGGGCGTGCAATGTTACGAGCACGAATGTGCAAGAGTTCTTAGGGGCAGCGGAATATATGGAGGGCGATTTGCCATGGATGAAGGCATTTTCGGTCATGGTTGCTATGGTGGTGTTGATTCATGCTTGAGAGACTTGGGTCGGCTCTGTTGTTGCCCCGAACGCCTAATGGGGTCATATGTGCCCATCATCTCAAGATGTAGTTTTCATCTCCCGTATCATCCACTCTGAAGTCAGAAATTGTGCGCTCCCACGCATTCAAACTACAACTGACGCGACCGATTCAAGTGTACAGAGACTCGAAGCATGTGCCACCAACCGAAATCGGCTCATCCCACCCGCGCAACCACACGTGTCCACATCAAAGAGGCATCTCACCCTCCACTCTACCCATGCACAGCCTTCCACAGCACTCCCGCCTGGTGGATAATGCGTGGCTCGGTTGAAGAGAAGGTAGAATGCTAAAGAGCGACTGCGCTGGAGTACGTAGAGGGTGAAGTGTGACGAAGCGGCGCCTTTAGGAGAGACACTAGGGAGGTTTAGCAACAATAATTAAAAGAAATAATCAAAAAGAAATACGCATTAAGTACCAGAGCTAAAATTTTCACTGCCAGGCTTGGCAAAATAAATTACTCAAGAAGGTAATTTTTCGGGTGACGATTAAACCAGTGGTTTAGTCTAGGGTGGTGATAGGTATACACCACTTTTTGATAGATGTACACCACTTTTTGATACATGTACACCCCCCCCCCTCGGCTAGGTAGATACAGGTTAATCAGGCGAATAAAACTACGAACGTCAAAATCCTAAACCTTCGACGCAATTCACATTTGCAGCGATTATTTATCAATCTGAGTGAATTCATCGATGTGTTTTTCATTCCGCCGCGCAGTTTATTTCAACAAATCAATCTATCTCGATTTATTATTCGCTATCGTTATCGTTATCGCATTGTTATTGCGATCAGATAATTATTGCAATTATGTAGTTAAACAATTATATAATCATTATAATCGTGTAGTTAAATAATCAAATAATCAAATAATCAGATAATCAAATAATCGAATAATCAAATAATTAAATAATTAGATAATTAGATAATCATTGCAATTATTATAATTTATTATAATTATATCGTTATTGCAATCTTGCAATTAAGTAATTAAATAATCAAATAATCGAATAATCAGATAATTAAATAATCAAATAATTAAATAATTATTGTAACTATTGCAGTTTATTGTAATGTTGAAAAATTCAAATTGAATAAATTTATTAATTATTCTCTCAAAGCTTTTCTAAAGCGAATTTTATATATAATATTAATTATGTGATTAATATAACAATAAATCGAAGAAGGTTGAAAATCAATCATCTTTTCAACATATAATCGTGTCGTTATTATTGTAATCTTGCAATTAAATAATTAAATAATCAAATAATCAGATAATCAAATAATCGAGTAATTAAATAATCAAATAATTAGATAATTAAATAATTAGATAATCAGATAATTCAACTTTTTATCGTTACGAAGGTCTATTTGATTACTTTACATATTTCACTTTTTTCAAAAATTTCAAAAAGGGTTATGCGTCGATAAAGGTATATAAAATAAATGAGGGTGTATATGTATCAAAAAGTGGTGTACATCTATCAAAAAGTGGTATATATCTATCACCACCCTTAATCTATTAAACCATTGATTTAAAACAAATTCGGCAACTTTTCAACTTCTCAATCATATCATCATCAAAAGCGATTAAAAAATTACGCTTTTTTTATGTCATCTTTTACATATATTAATGCACGATTTCCGAAATTTTTAGAAAAATTAAATGATGTTAACCCGCATGAGATAGAAATTTCCAAAATTTTTAAATTTGATGGTTTTTGCCAAGCCCGATGATTCAATTATTTCTTTTAACTATTTCTTTAATCATTTCTTTTAATTATCGTTGCTAAACCTCCCTACTCGGTGTGAAGAAGAAGAAGAAGAAGAAGAAGCTCAAGTATGGTCATCTCGATACTGAAATTGCAAGGCGGCACAAATTGTCAAAGGTTGAACTGAGTACGTACTGCACGAAGGGTCCTACGATGACGCTGAGCTGTGATTGCATAGATAGGATTTGCTGCCCATTCCGTACTTTACTGTAAATGTCCCAGACTATATACTTTACTACTCTTTCGCATATATCTAAGTACAAGGTAGATTCTAGCGAGCTCGAATCGAGCCGCTTGCTAAGCCGATGCTATGTAAGGCAAGCGCAGCCGAAATTTCACAGAGCCTCGAGGTCTTGGCATATGGTCACGTGATCTGATTTGGCGTGCTCGCGTTATTTGACCACCACGGTCTCTTTTCCAAAGATCCTCGTGTACCTTAGTCTAGCACCGTCCAAGACTTTTAGTGCAGACCTCAATTACCGTACCGAGCGTACTTTAAATTTCCCTCCGTCCATGGCTAAACTAGACGTTAAGGTTGTAAAATACCGTTCCTCAAAGATGGAGCTATAGGCGTGGCCCCGATCACGTGCCGAATCCCCTTCTTTAGGGAGCTTTCTGGCTGCACTATGTTTCAGAGCGCTTTTTCCTTGCGCAATAGTTCGCCGAGCAGACCGACGCGTTGCGCCCGACCCCTAACCGAGATCGGACATGGCTCCTTGGCCTCCATGGCGGTCCTGCCAAGTCTTTGGGCACGATGTGGGCTACCCTACACATCTCATCAATCATTGGCTGCGCAGCCGAGAAAAATGACTGGCTGTCGTCAAAGGCCTCAATTTGAGGCGTCGCGTTTCATTGGATAATGGCATTAGGGTGTAGCCTTGATCTCAAATTGACCGACGCTGGCCCCAAACAGACCTGTCAGTGCCCGCATGGATGTCATGCATGAATTCCTCGACTACTGTGATGTGCGAAGCTCGATCCCGATATACAATATGTACCGAGACATAAGACAGGTCATTATCGGGGCTTAGATTATCAATTCACTCTGGCTCTTCTACCTCCAGCTCTTACCAAAACCTCCTCAAGGCAGCAGTATCATCAATTTCTCGATCCCGGCTTCGCCCTGCCTCACAGTTAGTTCCACGCATATTAGCCTTCACGGGCACCACCTTCTAATTACTGCTACTCATTCGTCTTTGTCATACACTTTTGAATCCTTCGGACATCGAGTGCGGCACAGATTCACTTCATACTACAGCAGACGACTTTGAGTAACGCCGGCAAGCCGTGCCCGTCGGATTGCCAAAGATGCCGTCACTATGAGAATTGGCGGCCAATGGAAGGCGGTAGAGGAGGACCTTCAGGTCCGCGCGACTCTGAAGCTACGCAGATGCCTAAAAGAAAGGGTACTTTCAGCCGGACGAGGGAACTGAAAATTTCAGCTGAAAAAACAAAGCCACTTCCGTTGAGGAATGGGAAGCCGCCGTCATCAGGTTCTGTGCTTGACACTATCCTCTCTAGCTCAATGCAGAGTCCCCCTACCTTTCTCAAGACTTTTGATACCATCCCAAAAAAGACTCCTAATTCCATGGCCGATAAAGATCCCGCTTACCCAGCGGTATTTGATCCCGTGATCAACATTTATACTGACCACTCAAGTCCTAGCTACTGTAATTCTAGAAATGCTACTAGTGAGACCGACCACCGGATAGCAGTGCAAGGGAGAAGAGTGGATGAAGAACATATGAAGCGGGACTTGAAGACTAGCAATGAACGGGACATCGCAGCGAGAACGCAGCGAGAAACGCCGTGCGAAGGCTTTGCAGATACGGGTCTACCGGCTCCTGAGGTCTCTAGCAGCACCACCTTGGGCCCTATGGATCACAGCGCCTCGCGCTCTGGATGCAATGCTGCTGCTACAGAGCCTGGGAAAAGGCGGAAGCAGAAGTCGCCAGAGCAGGTCGAGCGAGCGAGAGATCGACAAAGACTTGCAAGGCGAGCAAAAAGGGCAGCCAAAGCATGTCGCAGCGGGGAAGATCATACGGCGTCAAACGAAAATGTAATTTGTGAGAACAGCGAAGAAATCGACTGGAACAGCACGTGCCAAGAGGGAGGTGATTCTTCCAGTGCTTTCTCGAAATTGGAAGACGACGAGCTGCAACGAGATCTACGCCTTGAAATGGCCGCTCTTCAGGCATCGCATGAAAGCGAATTTCAGAAATTAAGGCTACAGTGTGTGAAGGAGGCCGATGAAAATCTAGGTGTCATTAGTAGAGTTCTACGTGCCTCAGGAGTGCGTTTCGTTGACGACAATCAACCGCGAAATTTCGATGCGGCCTTGGGTGATATATTCTATGAGCCAGAGCATGTCGCTGTCAGGGCATTGAAAAAGCTCATCGCAGGCAGCCATGATAGGGTGCAAGTAGTGAACAAAAGAGGACTTCCAATGTACGAACACGATATCACCTGTGAGTCCCATTCTCTATAGCTGCATGAGCTGTTCTTCCTCCACATCAGGCGCAAACTGAAAAGCAGCTCGGTAGACAAACAACTTCGAGATTTCGCATTTGAGCATGCTTACTGGGATTTGAGAGAAAGACACCCTTCGCCAAACAGCTTGGGGGAAGAGTAATACAACGTGCTTCTGGTAAAAGGCTCATTGTTCGAACCCTCCTCCAAACGGAATCAAGTACTGCATTCGAAATCGTGGGCGCAGACTGGCAAGGCTCAAAAAGGCTCATTCACGTCTTAGGGAAGAGCGTAGGTGTCCAGATTAGGTATTCCGCTACGAGGCTGATAGAGCCCGGAATATTTCAAAAGCTGAAGACCTGTTGGTTAGGGCCGGGGCTGGACAGCTTGTTGGCAACAAGTTTACAACACATCTGAAGAACACATTCCCTGCAGATAAGCTTGCCAGTCGCTTTCCCAACATGCTCAATGAGTCCCAGGGTGAGACTTGTTTGTGTCCATCTTGGCATCAGCATTGGATCGTCTGAAACCCACACAATGACAGCCCAGATCAAAAGCAAGTTTTAGCAGATTGCAACATGGTCTCAATCTCATAGTCAAGCCGTCATAATTGGCCCAGAAGCGAGTGTGTACAGAAGGGGGCTCCCCTAAGGGAAAGAGGATCGTCTTCACGAGTGACGCATCATGTAGATAACGAAGTAACGGACTTGAAGGAAAATAATATAATGTTTCGAAAGATTTTATTTATTTTAATTTTGATAGATGCCTCTGCCAAGATACGCTAAGCCCAATCGGGTAGTGTCAAGGGAATGTGGTGTTAAAGGGATATCAGCTCTACTAGGGATGTAGTGCACACTCGTAACACAGGGGGGCGGTCCGTCGTGTGAAAGCTCTGTACATAGACATAGCAATATCATACTACTATTGCTACTATCCTCTCGGCTACTAATGATTCCGCTGCGTAGCCTGTTCTCCGCAACATAAGCTTTGAAAAAAATTGCCACCCAAACCCCTATAAGCCCTATTTGCTACTTGGCTACTAGTATACTTGCAACTAGCATCTGTGAAGGTAAAGCACCCACCACTCCCACCAACCGCACTGATCATCCAAACCTGGGGCGGCCCGTCCCACGCGACAACTGCTAAATAGCTGCAGCAAGACAACGTGCAAACAGAGACCCAATTAATCAATCACGAAAGAGCAGCATTTCTTCTGTTCCAGGTACCAACATTCCCATCCCAGCGAAAGTCAATCCTCAAGCTGCCTGTTCCAGCTTCTTTTCATGACGTGTCATGTGACGCTTTAGGTTATCTTTTCGAGGTGTACTGTAGTCACATCCGCTTTCTTGACAGGAGAGCGATAGCCACGGCGTTCTCATGCTGTTAGGGTGGATATTCCCTCGATGGCGGCGGAGGTCCTTGGGGGTTGTGAAATCCTTTCCGCAGCCTTCGACCTCACAAACGATCTTGGCATGGGCACGTACGTGACTCCTAGAATATCACGATTAGAACGATGCATACAGCGGCTGCTGATGGTACTCACATGAGCCGAGTCTTGGACGCAAAAGGTCGTGAACAAGTTGAGCATCTCAGAATTGGAGCCGGCGGTAGTGCCAGACGTTCAGGTTGAGGATCATCTGCCAACAGCAAACGATTGGGAGGTGCACAATTCGTCTGCGGACCCAAAGATAAGGTGTTTGACAAGGAAGGATAAGGAGAGAAAGACGAGGGCAGCGAGGGTGGTAGGGTTCTAGAGATGCTGAAGGCTTCCAAAGACGAAGGAGCTCCTGTTGTGGGGTCATGACTGTGCGGTGTTGCACATGGACGGTCGGAAAACGAGAACGAAGATTGACTGCTGTGGTCAAAGCCAGTGTTCACCTCAGAATTGAAGTCGACATAAGATTCCGCGTCTGAAATTAGCGGTCCATCATCAAAGTTCCGGCCGAAAGAGATGAAACTCTCTCCCCCAGGCTCTGGCTCAATTCCGAAAAGCGACTCGCACCCCGGTTGTGAAGCACCATATCGCTGGCTTGAACACGAGGCAGATTCTTGTGCGCTATGCGGATCTGAGCATCTCGGATCAAAGGAAGAGATGTCTTCAGGGGCCGGGGTTTCGAATGCGTAGGGCAGACTCAAGAAAGCGTCCTCAGCTGTTGAGGTCCAACGTCGATCGAATGAGTGGACAGGTCCATTGGGCTCGGGCACAATCTGCTGAAAGCCATTCCATAGTCGTGGTGGGCCGGGCTCGGTTATATGATGACCATTTTGTCCTTCCGAAATGCTGGTCGCGCGAAGACGGCTGGTCTCCGCGCTGTATCAGCTGCAGATGTATTTAAAGAGGAGCCTAGGACTTCTTGTCAGCCAGTGGCTCTGTGCGGTGACGAGGCGGAAGGAATGTGACCTGCTTCACAGCAGACTTGTACGAGTACTGCGCTGTCTCGTGGCGCGCTGGAATTCGGTGGCTTGGGCGGAGGCCCAAGCCGTATAGGTACCACCAAGCACACGAGAGGAGTAAATCAGAAATAGGAAAAGAAGGAAAGGCTGAGTTGATATAAAGATCACGGTTGGGATAACCCGCCAGACTGTCAGCCTTGTCGTGCGCGCTAATTCGAACCTATGTCTGCCTGATTGGTGGCCTCTCAAGCCACATGCATCTTACGATGGGGGTGTTTCTGATTGGTGGCCCCATTAATGCAATGCGGCGGAAAAAGTTAGCGCAGGCTAAACGAGAAAGGCTACATAATGTGAGGTAGGTAAAATCTGGGCTATCTGAACACGGCCACACCATGTGGGAAGATACCTGACATAGCTCGCTTTCCGGTGTGCTGTTGACCTTCCAAGCTAGAGGGAGGAACCTGCTCTACTTGAGGCCTTCATTCGGACCCAATTAGCATTATCCCGAGTCGTTCCTAGCCTGACATGAGCCTGAGGAACGACCGACCTGAGGCCCTTCCTCTCAACCCCTGAAAAGTCCCGCTTCCCCTGCGATTGGTCTTGCCACCGATCGTGCATGCGACTAGGCGCCTAAGGTATCCCGATCTCACCAGCCTGGAGGAGCATCGGGATGGGGCTCTCTACCTCAACATATACTCCTTTTTTGGTGTGCATCAACTCATGAAGATTGTATTGAAAGTTCCTGTCCGATTTGAGGCCCTTGTTCCTCGCCTATCAATGCTGCGTACTCTAGGGCAAGGTTCTGCCTGGGTTGAGGCCCGTGTTCTTCACGTATCGATGCTGCGTACTGCAGAAATGAGTATGGTTTGGGGCTTGTATTCCTCACCTATCAATGCTGTGTACTATACTGCAAGGTTCTGTCTGGGTTAAGGCCCGCATTTGTCACCTATCGTTGCGACTTTCCTTGCACGCGGTGGCCGGGTTTGCATAAAGGTCATGTTTCAATTGCGCAGATACAAGATGCTGGCATCTCTATATAATCCGCCACATCTCTTCCTTCTGGTTATGCAACCCATCTTCATAATCTTTTCGGCGTAGGCAAATTTGTTGTATCCAGGTTTGCGTTTTATTTGGACGAATCTCCGAAGTACGGCGTGCACACACGATACACAGAGACCTTGTGACCTGGTTAGTATGAACAGTACGTCCTTGGCTATCTTCTCACTTCTCTTACTCCTTGTGACCTTCACACTCGATGACTGTCAGTCTTTCAAAAAGGATCATTCTTGTGAGCCATATCCTTATCAAACCTCAGGAGGCGAACAGGAAACCGCCAGCATGGAGCCTTCCGCAACCAGAGGCTCGACACCGGATCGTAGTCATACCACTGGAAGCAACCCCGTGCACTTGTACCTGCCCGTCGATCGAACTTGGGAGGCAGCCTATGGGAGAAACGACACTTCCAGTTCAGGTGGCTATACACCCATGTCGAGATGGGCATCAGAAGGTTCCAGAGAACAGCCTTGGAATGCTGTCCGTGATGTGTCTGCTGCTTCTTCGAGTGCCTATTGTCGAGGTGAATATATAGGGTCTGCGGATTCGGTCCGCTGCGATGGAGACCGGGATAGCGCGAATGCTACTTGGGGGAGCGAAAAGAAGGGGGGGGGGGGGTGGGGCGATGAGATGGGTTTGTGCCGGGATCGGGGAAGTCGGTTTGGTATAAAGGTAACGTCCAATTATTCCACATGAATGTGTCGGATGAAGGCGGGATGGTAAGTCTGAAGCAGCATTCCCGTTCTTATTTCGCCACGGCTTGAGGCTCAGGACCCTCGAAAAGGCTTGTTCTTGGGACCCCTATGCTCTCCACTGGCAGAAAGGAAGCAACGAGAGTGACAAGAGCTTTCCTCTGCGCTTCGCAGCGAAGGGAAATACTAAGCGAACACTTTGCCCAATTCACCAACTTCCTTTCCACCATCTACATATCCCCGCAACCCTGAAATCTCTCATTCCAAACCACCCATCACAGCCTGCAATAATTCTATTTACCTCCGGAACCCCCCCCCCCCCCCCCTTTTTTTTTCCATGTTTCAAGCAAGAACATCGCTTCCCGTCCCAACTTCAACAAACTTCAAGCAACGCTATCTGCCAATTGCACAAACTGCGACTACTCACAACAGTTTTCACACCGCTTCCACCATCACATGCAGGCATGAAAGTACAATTGAGTAAGCCGGCAGCTCAGAAAAAGTAATCTGGCATGATTGCTTTAGTCTGCGGTGGAGTCTAGTCCCTTTCCGCACAAGACTCCGCTTCGAAAGTTCATGTCCACTCCGCTGTTCGTTTCACTTGTTTCCCGCAAGCCGCTCGCTCATAGAATGCGCGGTTTGCCACGAAACATGTGAGGGTAAGATGGAAACTGTGAGGTCGGTGATGGGACTACTGAACAGGCAACTTTCGCGGAGTCGGGGCTTTCAGTCGTTGCCGTACAGATTTGGCAAGGTTCGGCCCCTTTCGACAGCCATTCGCCATTACTTCGGTCGTCACATCTCGTCTACCACATGAGGATCTGGCAGATGCAGAGTCTGAGCAATCCAAGCCCCAAGGATAGCGGGATGGACAATCGGCTACCCAAAGGTCCTGTGGACTCTAGGTTCATTCTGTTCACGAGCCTGGCAGTTGGTTGCTGACGCTATATTTATAATACACATACAAGGTCCTAGAGATCCGAGCCGGAGCAAGTACTGTTTGATTTGTACTTTGGCTATCCGACACGTGGCGGTGTCCGGTGGAGTCTAAGCCCATTTCACGAGCCTGGCCGCTAAATCTGCATTGATCGCCGACCCTGCATCAATCGCACACCAATCACTGCAACGCCTCGTGATCCGGCATATGCACGGTCGCTGCAGGGGGGGGCAAGATCTATAATCTGTTCGTCATCAACCACCTTACCTCTGAGGCCGCACATAAAGAGAGCGCGTTTCTTCCAAGCCTGCCAGCCGTCTTCAACCTCCTTCGAAGCCATTGACCACCACATTGTATCGATTTCGGTCCTCATACACCCATTCCAATCCCAGAAACTTATCCACTGAAGCAGCCATGTCTGAAGACAACCGGGTCGCCGAATTCTTGGCGCGCAACAAGTATGTCTTTCCCACGCTTTATTGCGACTCCTCGTTGAAACGACCTGCCTAGGGTTTTCGCTGCGAACCACAAACCCCAACCCTTCATCGATGGGCCCGGTGGCCTCAGGGAGAATCCGGCCCCTCATCCTGTCATCGTCATCAGTAGCATCCTCTTCTCGTCTCCTACATTGGAATTCACAACTGACGCATTGTACAGTCTCCTGTATGGACGTCCGCGTAATGCGGGAAGCCTTTTTCGGGTTACGGCCCGGAGGTTCGTTGTTTCTCTTCTCTCTTCTATACCAGCCATATCAATAGCGGAGTTGGGGAAGAAGGGGGTCAAATGACTGACCAGCCACAGAAGCCACCGTGTACAGCAATGCCGGCGGCCGCGTCAATGCTGATACCTTGAGGAGCATTTACTGCCTCGAAGCCATTGTGGGAGTGGGTACTGTGATTGTGGTGCACCACACGGGTAAGCCATCCCTGCATCCCTTCCCCATCTTCTCTTGCATTCCTAGAGAATACCGCCACCACGATGAACTCTATCGCAGAAGACTAACCAAGATGCGCATCATCCAGATTGCGGCCTCACGCACTCCACCGACGACTCCATCAGAATGAAGCTCAAAGAGCGCGTAGGGCCGGAAAAAGCCGATGAGGTGGATGCGATGACGTTTGGGGAGATTAAGAAGTAGGTTTTGCGTTCTCGCGTTGCCGTTGTTCCAGGCACGGTGGATCCTGATGGAGATTTATTGCAGTATGAAACAGTCCATCGAGGACGATGTGAATGTTCTCAGAGCATCACCCTATCTCAAGAAGGACTTGAAGGTCTTTGGCTTCCTTTTTGATATCACAAAAGGTACTGTCACGGACGTTGAGGATTTGTAAATAGGCGAACAAGGTGTGAGCCGAGTGTGGTGTTTCGAAATCGATGGAACAGGTTTCTCCACTCAACGTTTTTGTCTTACTCGAGGATATTGGAGATCAGACTCAAGCATCTAGCGTGGCGTTGATGTGTGAAAAGGTATCGAATGAAAATCACACGGCCCCCACTACTTCCACCACTTCCTCTGATGCCGCTTGTCTATCGTCTAATATCAGGCCAATGATTCTTCTATCTCCGATCCGGCTAATCGGTCACCTACGCGGCCATCTCGCATTGTTGCGACACTTGCTCCCGCTTGCCGACGGACCGGCCCTGGTCTCTACAAAACTGCTGAGGCATAAGACTTAATATCTCTCATATCAAACACACGCCATGAGACTCTGATTGTTTTCTTCCATCGTCGTCACAGTAGGACCAGCAAACCGTCGATGTCGCCAAAGATCACCGGCAGGCCCTTTTGTCATGTTTTCCTCATCCTCCAAGCTCTAGCCATTATTGCCGCACTGTCGATTCCCCTCACGAACCCCATTTCTTTACTACTGAACAACACTCTACTACTACCCACAGCGTCACCGCCACTGACGGAACCGACCTCCCCGAATGCGACATCACCCGCCGTAGTCCCCCAAAACATGTTCGACTACCACGTCGCGGGCACGCGCCTCATCCTTCGCATCACCGAGACCGGTCTCCCTTTCACCAAGACGGCCGTCAACACCATCGTCGACGCCGCCATCCGCAAGGTCGTGGCGAAGATCAACGCCGGCTTCGGAGCCGCATCCATCGAGGGGGGCAGGTTCTACATGCTGAACAAGGACATCGATTTGCGCATTACCGCCCTCCCGGATAACGACTTTACTTATTTTTTGCTAGGTACGCTGTTTCGTTGTTGGTGGCTTTTTTCTTACTTTTTTTTTTTGGACATTCATCTTGCGAGAGTGATGACAGACACTTTCGCCGCTTGCTCAGACTGTATCCGTATCTCAAGCTTTGAATTCGATGAATAAAGTGCTGACGGTGGAATTGCCCCCGCAGGCGATGTCCTTGCGGGGAGCTGGCAGTACATGAGCCAGCCCTGGAGCAGCTTCCGGGCCATCGTCTTCGATATCATCCTTGACAACGGCCGCTGGGACTACGTGGGGTATGGGCGTTTCGCAACCTTCGGGCCCGGTCCTCCTCCTTTTCCTCCCGAACCATCGCCTTCTTCTTCTTCTTTGAGCCGGAACACACATCCTGTACTGGATGGGACCGAGTAAAGAGCTGCGATAAATTGGGTGTCTAGGGGATAGTGGAGGGGGGGATTGGAGGGAAAGAGCCTCCATTCACGGGAAAAGAATTGGGAAACCAGGTCCAGTGTGTGTCCCGATAGCAGATGTAGAAGGAGCGTCCCATTTTCTTTGTTTATATACACTTTTTTCCGCTCCAGGTCTTCTTCTTTTCTTTTGGTTTTTTCCCCCAACCATGTCTTTCTTAGATTGGGCTTCTGCCCTCTCAAACGTAGTCATGGCTATCGCATCTGTAATCGCAATTGTAGTAAGTCTTCCAGCTGTCCGCCGTGCTCTTCCTTCTCCCGCTCTCCCTTTCTCTGCCCCTCGCCCTCACATCTGCCCCGCCGAGGCCAACGTGGAGGCCCTCCGACTTCAGGTTGGGGAGCTGACGCAGAGGTTGACCGATCTGGAGGAGCTGAAGGAGAGGCTCGTAGGAGCCCTCCATTAGCCCCCAGTCCGGGGATTTCATTTGTTGATGTAACAACAGCTGATATGGTCACTTAGTAGCCTTCCTGGTCGGGCGTAAAACGACCAGGGACCTCCGAGGACGCTAACTAGCTGAGGGGGTCCCCTAGCATTGCTCGCTGCCTCATCGTGGCGCTAGGGTCCAGTAGCCTTTCGGGGTGAAGCCAAGAGCGAGCATCCCTCTCCTCCATTCCTCCTACCGAAAGCTGAAGAGTTGGAAATCCTATGATGGGCGAGGTTGGATTGACGTTGGCTCTTCAACTTCAAGGCTTGGGATACTTGGGATGCATTTCACAGAGGGGATCTGATGGCAGTGAAAGAAGTCTTTGGGGTAGTTGTCAGGCCATTGGCTGATGTGGCTGGGTCTAGAATAGAGTGGAAGCCTTCATGTGGGAACAGACCATGCAATCGTGTTTCAGTCATCCAAACGGGCGATTGTATTAACTTCGTCTATGAGAATTAACTGTCGCAGCTATCATACATCTTGGAGATACTCCCATGTTCATAGTTGAACTGCAATCCTTTCAATAACTTATTCTGGTCGGAGTAAAGGTGACTTTGCCAGCTAGGATCCTCAACAGATAATCCATTTCCCAGGTCATGCCAAGCCTCAAGGACGGCCTCATCATCTTCGACCACGACCGAATAGTCTGTTGGGCAGCGATCACATGAGAACAGCTCAGTATGTTGATCTTGCATGGTCGCCGCATTGATGGCAGCCTTTTGCAAAATCGCGGCAAAGGAGTTGCCTAATCCCGTGCCAATGCCAAAATGGTGGTGAGGGCAGAACATTATATACTTGTTGTAATGACTCTTTGTTGCGTCTCGGAGCGCGCCTGCATACAGGACGTATGTCGCCAACAGTATAAATCTGGCGTTGACGACCTTCGGCTTTGCGGCGAATGTCTTGATGATAGGAGAGCCGACTGGACGAATCTCAAAATTTTGAAGAATGTTCGTTCGACAATCCTGGTGCTTTTCCTTCATTCGAGAGTACTTCAGTGCCAGCTGTACATGATGGAACGAAACTGCGTAGGAGCTTTCCGGATGCACATGATCAAACATTTGGCTTGGTGTGCGGCATGAGTGGCGGCGGCGATACCAGTTTGTCAAATCTGGGATGTCATCAGGTTCCACAGGGTGTAAGATATTGCACTTGATGCAATGATAATTATCCGGCAACAAGTTCCCAAGCTCGGTCAATGTATTGAATCGATCCTCCCGAACCATAGCTTTCAATTGAGAAGAGCACTCGCTGCACAGCATGTACCACATAGGCTTGCAGGTATGAGAAAGTAGGATCTTTGCGGATAGAGGGAGTTGGTCACGTATGATGAAAAGGATGTCGATAGGGAGATCTAGAAAAGCAGACGTCTGCTCTACCGCTGGCGTCACGGACACTTTCAAAGGCCATAGTAATTTACTGTAGACCTGCAAGGCCGAAGTGGGAAGCCAGTGTAAGTTCATTTTGTTCTGTGGCAGTTCCAAGGCTAGAATTGTTCCAGGCAAGAGAGTCGAGACGAAGGCTCAAGTTTGTCCAGAGCAAGAGAGATAGAGGCAAGAAGAGGAAGAGGGTCAATTTAGTTGCCTCGTAGGTAGGGTTAGGCAAATGGCGCAATATGCTCATCGTTGCATGCAAATTGGAATATCTGGCGTATTCAAAAAAGAATGCGAAAGCTTGGCATTTTGAAAACCTTTCACCCCCCATCTAGCAGAACAATTGATACTACTTATGTACCAAAATAATGTATACGTGAATTGAACTTCTCGTTCCCACAATGATGTTCGAATCATAAAAATTCGATTTATATTCGTCAAGTAACAGGAGGTTAGGTCTACTTCTACAACCACATATTTTCGAAATATTTTCGTTAGTCAATTATCAGCCCTACGTCTTCAATACGTGCATTCAAATTTTATGCAAACTTGACGTCAAGATCAGATTTTGAAAAATTGGATTTTCAGCCCTAAGAGTCAAAAAATTGAAATTTTGAAAAATATGAATCGATTCATGTTTTTGGGCCCTACGAGAAAAGCGACATTCAGATAAATTATTTATAAAAATTAATATTCAATGTAAAAGCGATTTGAATTTTGCGCTTTTTGATTAAATAAATAACAAGATTCCTTTTCCTCGATTATACTCTTTCGAATTTTATCACTCGATGTAATAAATAATGCTTTCATCTTTAAAGACCTCAGGTCTCTAATAAAAAAGAAGACCCCTAAGCATGAATTGTCTCTGAAGCGATTACCGAGTGTAATCATGCGGTTCTCTTGGCACGGTATTATACCCCTGCTTGAAATGAAAAGTTGAAAATATGTGGAAATATTTCAAAAATATGGGTTGCAGAAGTAGGCCTTAAAGGATCGAAATTCGAGAATAAAATCTGATCTGAAATTTATTCGCCGTCGATCTCAATTCTAATATCCTGCGTATCTCAATGAACATTTAATATTGTTTCGTAACTTTTACGGCATCAAAATCGCAGTAATTGAAAGATCGATTCTTACACGTTTTGTTTTCTTCCATAAGTAATATTTATCATGCTGTCAGATGGGGGGTGAAAGGTTTTCAAATGCCAAGCTTTCGCAATATTTTTGAATATGCTAAATGTAAAGTTAGGGCTAGGGCTAGTCGCTGCATTGCAACTATTTGCCACCAGCACCATTACATGTGAATATATTTGTCTACATAGTCAATT
The DNA here is from genome assembly GCA_009733775.1 of Alectoria sarmentosa. Taxonomy (NCBI): domain Eukaryota; kingdom Fungi; phylum Ascomycota; class Lecanoromycetes; order Lecanorales; family Parmeliaceae; genus Alectoria; species Alectoria sarmentosa. The sequence continues at coordinate 51,296 of WOGZ01000051.1, forward strand.
GACAGTCCTCTTATAACTGTCCCTCGCCCTACCCCAGATGATTTCAAAATGAAGAATACGACTGTCGAAAAAGGTTTTTTGTTCAGTCATTAAAACCTCACACTTATGATGTTTTAGCCTGAGACGAGAATTTGGCTGCATTGGAAGACTTGATGCTACAGAATGAGTGTGATAATGGGCCCATTGATGTGGAAGGTAGAGAGGATCAGGATCAGGATATGGAAGATCCTAAAGAATAAGCTCCTGAAGGTATCAGTTGGTCATGTTTTATATTATTTTTTGCCCCATGATAACTTTACATATAGAAAAAGTTTTGATGGCAAGTTGCGCTTCCCACCGTTGCAAGCAAATTGCAATCCCAATGCGATTAGCGTACAATGCATGCAACTTGCAAACCCTACCCTAGGTGCTATCATCTTGAGAATATGAAATTATTATACAAGATATTAAAAAATATAAAAATATCTGATTATTTAGTTAAAAACATATCCATCTATAAAGATATGTGATCTGTGAAAAAGTATGATAAAGATTTTAAAAAAAATTAAATTTCTAGGCTATAAATTGATACATAATGAACTACAAGTCACCTCACTTCAGACCGTTTCCGAGTTCTCGTCGATTTCAACTCCAAATTGGGCTCTCGCCAATCCATAACTCGTCTTAACCGCCTCACTGGCATACACCCTCATCTCTCTCTCATAAGTCGCGGTCAACCCATTTTTGTCCCCACTTGCCTCAGCTAGCAGTCTACCAAGCAGTGCGGAGTCTCTGACGGCCGTGTTTGCACCAATACCGCCCGCAGGTGTCATTGAATGCGCGGCGTCTCCGATCACAGTGACACGGGGCTCGTTTCGCCATTCCGGGACGCCGCTAGGAGTGGAGCAAGTGATCTTCCAGAACGCCGCTTCCGACTCTGTCATGTCCTCGAAAAGCGGCTTCAGCCGAGGATGCCAATTTGCGGTCAGTGCTTTCGCTATCTCGGCTGCTGGAATCCCAATCAGTGAATGGTCGTCATTCGGTGCCTTGATGACGCCTGGCTGAGCCCCCATTGTCCACCCAAACTGCATATTGGGATCATCCATGTCACCGGGCCGGATATTCGTAATGACGAAGATTTTGCCGTTAGGATTGGAGTTATCTGTGAGTCGCCAAACGCCTTCCCCGAGGCCTTTGAACGCCGTGGTCGGTGCTTGGCCATGTATCCCTCTTGCGCCGGTATCGTAAACTTTCAGCTTTCCTTGTGATAGCTGAGTCGCGATTTTTGAATAGATACCATCGCCGCCGATCAACATTTCCCCTTCAACGGACTTGGAGCCATCTGCGAAGACTGCGCAGACACCGGAAGATGTTAATTCGTAGCTTGTGACATGGTGAGACCAGTAAATAAAAGGTTGGCATCCGGACAGGAAGAATTTGCGCATATCGCCCCTTGAAATGCCCACGATCTTGCCATCGCGGGATGCGAGGGTCTCCGGTGGGAGCTTTGATCTCTCATTACCGGCCTTGTCAGGATCTCCATCCTTGGCCGTCACAGAGATCTTAGAGCCTGTGATGACATCGATAGCTGCAAATCCACTGCCCCCAGTCTTGCCACATTTGTCCCAGAACTTCTGGAATTCGTCTGGCCCGAGGACTGACTCAATGGCATCCAAGCCTTCTGAGGAAAGCCGTAGCCTGTACCCTTGGGCACGGAAGGAGATTGAGCTGTCCCGCTCAAAAGTGAGGAAGGGAATGGAGGTACGGAGGAGGGATCGCGCAAGCAAGAGGGAGGAAAGGCCAGCACCGGAGATGATGATTGGCTTTTGAGTGCTTGTGGGCATGGTGATAATGTGAGAGTTAAAGGTACGACAGACCGGATGATTGGATAATCGAAAACAATTGATTGGGCATCGGAGGCAACAAAGTTAGACTGGCTTGGAAGAGATTTGAGTATCTCGCTGTTGAGATTTCAGTGCCTGTAATCACTAGAAACCCACTGAGCCAAAAAAGCCAATCAGATCAATTACTGCCGCAAAAGACTTCAATGCCCGCACCCCGCGAAGGACTCGGATACCCAAGCCACCCGCATATAGTTACAGTGCGAATATTGCACGACTCTCATTTGTCGATACAGATAGCTCGTAAAATAACCATAACCGCTAAGTAAATTCCAACGCGATATGTTGAGACTCCCCAAAGGGACCTAAAACTACTCCCGAGTCCCCTAAAATTCTATAGTGAAATAATCTTGAGACAGCCCTCATTCTCGACCGGCGCAAGGCAAGCACACCAAAAAGTCGACGGAGTTCAATAACTCACGACCTCCCCAGAACCTCAAACAGGAACGTCCTTCTGAGCGAAAGGGGGGGGCCCCGGTGGCATTTCCCACTCCTTTGCTGGCAAATTTCCTCCGGACAGACTTTGACGGTTTGCGAGAACCAAAACTTCGAACAGGTAGGTAAGTAGCAAATGCGGACACAGAGCCTACTTATCGTGGTCCGCCATCGCCATAAACGCAGCTTAACCCTAAATCTGAGATGCCCAAGAACATACTAAAGTGACCGCCCACGCGTTGGAGATTATTTTTCGCCCCGACAACCAAACCGAGATGTCTTTCCGAGCCAACTCCATGATCGGGCCGTAAGAGTGTCAGCATTCAGTGCGCAAGGGTTTCGTGATTGCTAGCTCAGAAGCTCTAAGTAGAAAGGGTGAAAAGGTACCTAGTATTGAAATGACCGTCTGGGAATCGTTTTGTCAAATGTGCATGCCCGATCCGGGCCCCAACCTTCTTCTGGCCTCGGACGTGAGAGATGAGGAGCCCAGAGCCGTTGAATTAGACACAGAGGACTAAGTATGGGATATTTCTACAGGAAAGAAATGGAAGCTGTGTGGGAATAGCGGAAACAAGCCCTCGAACGCTTGAGAACTGATCATCATCGAGAGAAAATCACAGGCGGAAAACTTGATAGTTACGTTCGTAACGCTTTTATTGAAGACTACTATTAGGATTACTTCAGTTGCCGCCAATAGACCGAAGTAAACCGGCATCACCTGTATTTTTCTGCCGTTAAACTATGTCATATGTAGACGCTAAATCCATCGCTGCAAGAGGATAACATCCTGGTATCGAATTCCGGCATAGAAAGACGTTCGTTCATATTAGGTGGAGGCGAGTCGGCTGACGTAAGGTCAAACAGCGAGACTCGAGTCCGCTAGTACTGGGTAGCTGGTTAGGGTATGCCGTGCGCCTGGTGGACATAGCCGCCTTGATGTACGCTGGCGTAGGGCTCGCTGACGTGCTGGACGTAGTGTCCGCCTCCCACGCCACCCTCCATCTCGGGCGGCACAGCGCCTCCAGAGGCAACATCATGACTCTGTTGGTTCGCATATCCATCATTCTGTCCTGGGTGGGTCAGAGTGGGTACAGTGGGCTCTTGACCGTACTTGGTGTTCGATCCACCATAGCCGTCCGCACCCTGCTGGTTCGCATATCCATTGGTCTGTCCAGGGTAGGTTTGAGTGGGTGCAGTAGGCTCATGGCTATACTTGGTGTTTGGTCCTCCATAGGCGTCCGCAACCGGGGCGGTCGTACCAGTCATAGCGGTGTCATTTGATATGCGCTCGCTGTTGCGATTATTGCGAGTGCGGCGCTTCTCGTCTGCGACTAGGGCTCCGGCACCGACGGCACCGAGCTCTTCGTCTTCGTGTTTGTGGGTCTTGTTCTTGTCGTTCTTCTTTTGCCAGAAACGCTTCTTGCCGGAGCCAGAGGTGTAGTTGTTGGCGGGGCTGGGGCCATAACGCTTCTCCCTCTTGCGGGCGCGGCTAAGGACAATCTCAAGAGCTGCGGAAATGAGGAATAGACAGCTACAGAGCATGAGAGTCAGCTAAAGAAGTTCAACCGGAGACGCTGGTGAGGATAGGAGTGCTCACGCGTTGGCGATGGCGACAGCGAATACAGCTCTCTGCAATTGGCAAGAGACATGCGCTCCAGTTCCAATCGGCGAATTATTGACCGTGCCACAGCTTTTGGCGCCGCCTCTGGCCAGGACGGCGATGGCGACAAAGCATCCGCAGAACAGAAGGTCAAGGAGAAGGCCGAGGAAAGCGAAGAAGGTGATGCCGCCAAGGAAACAGGTGAGGATGACGGCGAAACCGGTGTAGATGACAGCTCCTCCAGACATACCCTCGACTGCCTTCTCCCATTGTGGAATATGAAGGTGGTGATCCGCTAGGTCTATTGATAATCAGTTAACAATAGAGAGAATTTCACCGCGCATACATACAAGCGAGGTACCAGGAGAAGCTGCCCAGAACCAGGGCGGAGATTGCGAATTCAAGTGCGCGGAGAGATGTGGACGCAGCCCGAGTGCCCAAGGCGAGCTTGGACATCTTGAAGATGTAAATGTAAGAGGGGGGGGATGGACGGGAAATGTGTGGTAGATGCAGTGGATGGAAAAGAGATCAAAAGAAGAGAAGGACAGAGATGGACAGAAATGGAAGAGACGGAAGAGGTTAAAGATGTGAGAGGTTATCGTTACTGTAGGCTACGTAATGAGTTCCCAGCAAAGCATATCATGGAGCACTCAAGCCTTGATTTTTGGCGCTAAGCACCAGTGAAAACTGAGAATCGAGGTTTGGGAACTGGGACTGGCGCAAGCATGACGAGGTTATCATGTGACACTTCATGTGCTGTGACGAAGTGAATGGTTCCCACATCCAATGACAGCTCTTCCAAGCTCTTGACCAGTCCATTCCGACTTTGATATCTCCTGAGCTTCCGCTTGCGCTACGGAAGTGTCTCCACCGCAGTGACCGCACTATTGATTCTACAGGAACGCGGCTCCTCCAATTCCGTCATCCCGAGATGGTAGCGTCGTCGTCCGTCGTCGATCACTGTGGCGTAGAGGCTGTGCAAAACCACCTGGTTGTTGTCTTCGCTTCTTGAGTTCTTTCTAGAAGGCCATGTCATGACCATCATGACCATCATGAGAGGCGCAGAGGAATGTCGTATACTTTTACCTGACTGACCGACTCTCCAGCTACGTCCCTCGACTTGGTCATATGAGGAAAAATGTAAAATACCTATGCGTTAGTGACGTATTCATGACGTATACCGAGGAGTCAAAGAGAAATGAGATCCGCCTTTGGAACTAATTCCATCTCGATTACCCTTTGAATGATCGAAGAGTGTCTGGCATCTCAATTTCTATTCAAGATCATGTGGAATCATTACTGTGGAGAGGAGTACTAATAGTCCATCGGATCAGTCCCTCTGTTACAAGCAGTACTAAGGAGATAAAAGAGAGCACGTGACACCAATGGGTTCAGGTACCATAAGAGCGACCCGTGGTTAATAGACAAAATACAGTCACATTATACTAGTACATCAATGTGCATGACCTATCTGAGTGATCAGCGGTAACAGCATGCCTCCCACCGCAGCCAGGACCAGCCTTGGACTTCTGCCCCCTTTTTGTCGACGTGACTGTCGTCCTCCTGATTCTAGATAGCCGTTGCTTTGGATTTCCTCTTGCCCTGCGTTTTGGCTGTCTTCTTCTTGCATCGTGTGCATCGCTACGTATCTACCCCAGGTTTGGTGTCAGTATAAACTCATTTGGTCGGATTGGACCACTCATGGGAGACCTACAAGAAAGTGCCTCCTGAGAAGAGCAACAACACTCCTGTCCACCATTTCATGAGAGCTGGCTCTGTACTACCGCCTCCCCCCAGCGTCCTAACAACAACCCACGTCCCCACAGCTCCTACTGGCGCCGCAAGGCTAAAAACTACCAGATGTGCTCTTGCGGCCTTCTTCCCAAGTCCTTGCTTGAGTAGAACAGAGGTGAGTCCGAATGCAGCAGGCGCTTTGTGGACCATGATGGCCACGAATATGATCAAAGACAGTGACGTCGTGGAAGTAGACGAAGAAGATGCGCCGAGGGCAATACCATCTGCTGCTGCATGTATACAGAGGCCAAGTGTGGTCGACATGGAGCGTTGCGGAGTTGGGGGGTTAGGTGGAGGAGATGTGGAGAGATCCGAGAGGGAGTATATATTATTGAGAGGCCGTTGCGGCGTTGGTGGAGCCAGAGACGGCAGGGTGTCTAAGAGGTACATGAGGATGAAGCCGCAGATCAAGGAGATACCAATCCAGGCATGCGGTTCACGCTTTGCTTGAGAGGGTTCAGTTGTCTTCCCTGATTTCTTAAGGGATGGAGCAGATATTGTAGACGTATCGTCTTCGAGAATGCCAACCTTGCCAGGTTCGGTCGGCGTTACTGGCGGATTTTGTGATTGACCGTCCGGATTCATTTGGTGCACTTTGGTATCCTCGGGCAGGACTGGCCCAGGGAGAGCATTGTATGGGTTCGCATCTGGCGATTCATCTTCCAAGGTTATTGCCCGGAGATCGAGAGTACGCAGTCCTCCAACGTCCCGTTGCATCATATATGGAACTGTGCTCCTTCGAGTGTGCGCCTCTGCAGAATAATCACTGGCGCTGTACAAGGTCTCAACTCCTTCGGGTATAATCACTATCAGCGCTGTGCCAACCAGGACCCCCATTCCAATGGTAGATATCAATCGTAGTCGCGATTGCGAAAGCGTAAAAGACAGAGGGAGGGATCCAGCCAGAAAAGACCTAGAGTCCAAATCAGTACACCGTCAAGCACCTTGGTGACATTTCCCTACGCAATGGCCATTATAGTGCTCAGACTGAGCAGCATAAAAAGGCCGTCTAGCATCTTGAAATAAATGCCCCTGTTGTTGACCTCCAGGCCTCGATAATTCCTGAGGACAGGCTTTCGGTTAAGATGTCATTCTCAATTCGCCAGATTACCAACTCATTCATGTATTCGCAATGATACCGTAGTGACCTCTCTGGTACAGCGCAATGCTTACACTTGGAGTACAATATACCTCACGGAATTCGTTGTATGGCCAAGACACGCTGGCACACTCTCTCAGCCCTATAGAAACCTTAAATTGGTTTCGTGAAGCGCGAACTTGAACGCGACTTCTAGATCTCACCTGTGGTCACTGTTCTCTTCCAACGCACCGCGACCTCAATACAATATGGCTGATCAGGAGGAATGTAGGTGTGATGAATCCTAGATCTTAATTCTGATACTAACCATATCATAGGGTCTACTAATGCCAATGAAGCTCTCGACATCTCCTTCGTCCAAGCCGCGCCAGGCTCACCCAGTACCCTTTCCTCATTTCACCCTTCATTCACATACCCAATATTCGGCGATGAAGAGCGAATATTCGGATACCAAAGCCTAAAACTTAATCTAAGATTCGCCGCACATGATCTACATCCGAATCTAGAAGTTCTCTATGACAAGAAATTCAAGACAGTAGGGGACACAAAGGCTACGGACATTGAGGGAACGCTAAAGGAATGGGTTCCTCAAAGTGAGAAAGTACTTGCGATGTTGAAACGCATCATCGGGCTGAAACTGTACGGTAGTTACCTTCCATAAGGTCGGAGCATTTTATTCGCACATTCAGAACGACACCTCTGCTTCCAGCTTCAAGCCACCGGGAGAGCTTCTAGAGACATATACCAGCAGAGGGCGCAACTTCGAGATATGGAGTGGCGAGTTGACGGATCCAAGTGTCCAACGACTTGTCGAACGGCTACAGATCATGATTTCATTCTTCATAGAAGGAGGCACGCCTTTGCTGCTGGATGATCAAGACTGGACACTTGCTCGATGGCGAGTTTACTTTGTGTGCGTACTCTTCATATCATGTATGAAGCGCCACTGACAAAGTCTTCAAGCTACGAAAAGCTCTCAGACCTACCATCACCAAACACCTCCCCACATTCCATAGTCGGCTACTCGACCTCATACCGTTTCGTCACCTACGTCCCCACCGCCTCCTCCAAATCCACAACTCAAGACTTTACTCTTCCACCTCCAGCACCAATCTCACCTGCATCTCTACCCTCCCGCGCCCGAATATCACAATTCCTAATCTTCCCCTCCCACCATTCGCATGGTCACGGCACCCATCTCTACAACGCAATGGTCAAAACCTTTCTCGCCTCTCCAACATGTACGGAGATCACAGTTGAAGACCCCAATGAAGCCTTCGACGATCTGCGCGACTATTGCGATTACAAGCATCTCCTGGACAACGGCACTTTCGCCAGAATCTCCCTGAAAACAGACATCGATCCCAAATTATCAGCAAGAAAGATTGGGGTTCGAGTTCCAACTTCTAAGCTCTTGAATCTGCCATTACTTGAAACCCTTCGAAGAAAGAATAAGATCGCGCCTCGGCAATTCGCCCGTCTCGTCGAGCTCTACCTGCTTACGAAAATCGCTCCGCACAACCGGCAAGCAGGCACCGCGCGTCTCACACAACGAGCTCGGGCGAGTGATCCGAACGACCGGGCTTTCTACTACTGGCGCTTGCTCGTCAAACAGAGGGTCTACAAGAAAAACAAGGATGTGCTCATCCAACTAGACCGAGGAGAGAGGGTGGACAAGGTCGAACAAACGGTCGGAGAGGTGGCGGGTGATTATGAGCGCTTGTTGAGAGGAATGGAGAAGTGGGAGGGTGGGGAACCAAGTGCAAGTCCTTCAAAGAGGAGAGATCGGGCGAAGCGCAAGGTCGTTGATGAAGACGACGAGGACGAAGATGAGGAAATGGCCGGAAATGCCAAGCGAGCAAGGAGTGAAGCTCTCTGAGTATCCGACAGATGGAAGCTTTGGCAACAAACATGCAGAAATGATACCCTAACGACATTGATTGCTTCGGAGAACATACGCTTCCGACGGCATAAGTATGTTGGATGCTGATGCTGAGACTGAAATGGGTTCTTGAGCCTTTTCAAGCAGATGATTCTCAGGCTGCCATCTATTCCAACTCCATCACTACCAAAAGATAGAAGTTCGAGACCCAGTTCAAACGAGAGCCGTTGTTTCTAGCGCTTGACAAGATAGCCAGATGAATGGGCCATTCCCATCATGCCGTTTGTGCAACCCTGTGAATAAGAAAATGCACACTTCACCAGTCGGATACGAAGCGGGGAAGATCTGAATCACGGTTCGTTTAAGCAGTATTAATTGCTTCTAAAGCAGATATGATTCACATTCTCATGATCGAAGAAACAGCGTATGCGCCACCCATCTATCTACGCAGCCTGCCTCTCCCCCTCAAAGCGGCCCAAATTCCCCGCCTCCCTCGCACTCTGCTCATAGTAATAATTCTCATCCGGAATCCTGCCCCTCATAAAGTCCGGCTCGCTGCCCCTAACGTAGATGTCCTCAAACAGGATTTTGGGCGTCGTCTCCGGCACCGCCATCTTCTCCGCAATCTCAACCTCTTTGTCGACAGACGACCTCGCCTCCTTATCTATGCCCTTCAGCTCCTCCTCGGTCGTGACTTCCCAGTCTAGCAATTTTTGCTTGAGGCCTGCGATAGGGTCTTGGGTCGAGCGCATGCGTTGGATTTCTTCGCGGGTTCGGTAGGTCGTGCCAGGGTCGGACATGGAGTGTCCGCCGTAGCGGTAGGTAACGTATTCGAGGACGAGGGGCCCGTGGCCTTCCGTGGTGTACTTTTTGCCGTACTGGACGGCGGCTTTGACGGCGAGTATGTCCATGCCGTTGACTTTGAGGCCGGGGATATATTGGCCGCGTTTGTAATATTCGGTGAGGGCGGCGGCTCGGTTGGCGGCGGTGCCCATGCCGTATTTATTGTCTGAAGGGGTAGATTGTCAGCAGGTAGTATATAAAGTGGAGTGTACGGATGCCGTACTTTCGCAGCCGAACAGTATGGGAAGATTCCAAAGTTTAGCCATATTGAATGCTTCGAAGACTTGGCCTTGATTGCTAGCACCGTCTCCGTAAAGGCAAATGGTCGTGTTGTTATTGTCCTTGTATTGATTGGCGAATGCAATGCCCGCACCAACAGGTACCTGAGCGCCGACTATGCCATTTCCGCCGTAGAAGCCTTTGGCGAACATATGCATGGATCCACCTTTTCCATAGGCAATACCCTCTCTTCGGCCAAGTAGCTCGCCGATGATCGTTTGGACGGTGCCACCACGCATTAGGGCAAAACCATGACATCGGTAAGCGGTGATGACGTGGTCATCTTTGGTTATAGCATGTTCAATGCCTGCTGCAACAGCTTCTTGGCCGGTTGAAAGATGGCAGAAACCACGTATCTTTTTCTCTTTGTATAATCGGTCTGCGGCCATTTCCATCCGTCTGCGGGAAGCCTAGGTCAGCAATGACTTGGTCGTAATCAGAGGCAGGTTCTACCTTATTGACACCATATCGTAGTACATCCGCTTGAGCTCTTTCTTCGTGGTGTTTAAGGTGTATGGGGGAGGGTCGAGTTCGTAAGTTTCGAAGCTCTCATTCGAGAGCGTGACTTGGAAAGGCTCATTATCTTCCTGGAGACGCAAATAAATGTCAGCTGGTTGCCGTCGACTCGCTATGTGGATCTGCTTACTTCGGGCACATGTTCTTTCTCTGCGTGCGATGAGGCAGCATCGGTAGTGACAGTTCGCTTGATCATAGGCACGTAGGAGTTGACAGTGCGCCTCAGCGGTAGAGAGCGATGGCCGCCCCTCAGGGCTCTGGATAGCATGTTTGCAAGATGTGGATTGAAAGAAAAGTTCTCACTAAATTCCTTGCTCGGGTTGCATTCAACGTTGGGAGAAGCACGCTAAACCCATTTCGGTTTTGCCGACAGTCACCGAGCAGAAAATCAACGAGCTCAAATCTCTTTCCACCCATGAACATCGTGGAACCCGACCGTTGATCAGGGACTTGTTCGGTCCATCTTACACTTACAATAAGGTAGCCGGTGCTTTTCATAAAGAGTGGAGTTATCGTGGTCTATTCGTTCGTCTAGAGCATTCTACATTGAATCACACATTGATAATTGGCATTCTCCGAAAGCCAGGCTCATTCGGGCCTCAGAAGATCTTCATACCTCCATGTCATCCGGATTTCTGACTTCGGTTCCGTTCATCCTCCACATAGTTATAGAGCTTCCCGCAGCGCTCTCGTTCGCTTTGTTCCCGTCTGCCACCCTCTCGATACCTCAACCTCATGCTCAAGCTGTGATTCGTCAGTATGCTCTGCTACTGCTTTCAACCATCATAATTGCTGCAGTGTTTGTCCAGCAGAACCAGAACGGCCACGGGCCGAAGATGCCTGAGCGAGGTGTAGCCAGCGCCCTTGCATTGTATCATTTGGGACCTCTGGTTAGAGCTGTGCATCGATTTGGAAGAAAACAAGGCACCGGAAGAGGTTTCCTTGGGCAGCCATGGCTCCATCTGTTGGTGCATGTGCTTTGTTGTCTGGCATTGGGCGGCAGAGGTTGGCTGTGGTGGTGACCCGGCGGTTTGGGTCAGTGAGTGGGGTATTGTCCCGAGGGAGGACTTAGGACAAATGATTGTGCAGGAAGAAACATTGTCTTGAGCAACCTGACATCACAGTCGCGAGTGCAAAAGCCCCTGACAATTAGCAAGCTACATCACGGTGAGCCCAGTGAAAGGGTTCGGGAGCCGAGTCCATTTCCAACCCTATTTTACGCGATTCTTGCGAGCTTCAGGCTGGCTTCTCAGAAAGATCAAAGATGTGCGAGGAACGCCGAGGGAGCTGTGTTCCTGACAGCCTTGAACTTGGAAGGTTGTTGCAATCTTTGGTTGACTAGTCCTGTGGAACTTGAAATTGGGCAAGATTGGGCAGCCAGTTGCTGGTCTAGATGAGCAGCCGTGCAGGCAGAGCATTCTTTCGCGTCTAGACAATGACACGGTCGCCTTGGCTGGTAGCCACAGGAATGGAGTCTTCCGTAGACGACAAAGGCATGATGTCTGAAGACATGGGTGTGCTGCAGCCATGGATATCAAGAAGGATCCTGATTTGCTCTGACGACCAAGTGCGATGGCTTTGGTTGTGGAAATAAGCGAAGGCATCGGATATTAACGCGTGTTTACGGCAATGCCGCCATCGGCGAATTACTTATGCGTGCGCCGTGCAGTAAGGTACCCTACTTTATTAAGTATTCTCGAGATGTTCCCCATTGCCTTATGGCACGCTAGGGTGCTTGCGCCACTAGCTGAAGATCAAGAGTGTTATGACCAGGAATATGTTACCAAGAGGCAGGTCTGACAGCTGCGCGCAAGCGTGACCCGTGGAGTCGGAAACCAATGAACTGCACGAACCATTCCTGATCTGCGTCTGGGCTTGAAGTGACGTGCTTTAGCCTGGGTGACGTACCCTCGTTGGTATTTGTTTTTCATCTCCATGTAGCAAGAGTGCTAGGCTAGACTTTTGAGTGGCGCCGCGAGCGCGATGAAGAACCGAGTTGACAGCTGCTCCCTTGCTGCATGAAGCCACTATCAAATTTTAAAATCTCCCAGAGACCTAAAGACCGGGTCTTAAATGATGCGGTGGCTGTGGAGTCCCACCTTCAAAATACCGCTTTGATCCCCCGCGCCAAAGTTGGGGGCTGCATGAGAGTGCGTGAGCTAGAATCCGAGCTCCCCATTCGGCGAGCTCAGCAAACGACTATTTTCCTTCCAGACCAACAGAGGTCTGAAGCAGCACTGACTCGCCTGCAAACAAAAATTCCCGTAAAAAGCCGCACACCCCCTCTCTCTCTCAATCACTCAGCTCATGTATGTGGCTTGCTGGAGGCAGTCCCAGCCAACTGGTAACGAGGCACACAAAGTGAGGAAAAGAAAAAAAGGTACGTTGTAGGTTGGCACCAGTGGAACGGCGTATAGCCTTTTCAGACGTCTAGATGGGATATTCGATGGAAAGACAGATGATGCGTCTTAGTTAAGTATTGATCAACCACTGACTGCCGAAGGGTACTAAGATCGACGAACAAGTCTAGAAACAGGCACAGCTTTTCACGGACTTCAAGGGCAAAAGAGGAAGCAGCCTTGTAGACTTATTCTATACCAGAGGAGCCCAGTGGGTTGTAGTCAGGCATCAACACAGGACGGCAGCCAAGGTACCATCGAGGTTGTCGCAGGGGAGGCGTGAAATCTATTTCATCGGGTCAGAAGAATATTGAGTCTCACACGTCTAGGCCCTCGATAGTGTCTTGCAGATGCGAATTGCTGCAGTAAGCAAGCCCTTGAAACGCACGGATTGTGCAGACTGCAGGCGCTTGTAGGCGCTGTTTCGAGGAAGATGTTGATGGGTAGAGGGTGGAGGGTGAGGAGAATAATGATAGTAATGGGGGAGAAGGTGAATATAGAGTACCGATGGCGTTGGAACAGCCCGCCGGCAGGGATTATTGGAGCTTTGGTATGGCTGATGAACCGTTGAAAGCCGGGTGGAAAATGGCAGCGGTCCGTTTTTCGACACTTGTTAGCGCCGTCCGTCAAGTACCGGATTGATGATTGATCTCCAAAGATCTTCCTTTCTCACCTTTCTCACCTTTCTCACCTTCTTACCTTTTCTTACATCCCACCATTCCCCCTTCGGTACACAACAATACCATCTTCTATCTTACTCGTTACTTGTCAAGAAATATCATCCCCCCCCTGCTCTCACAGTCCTGAGTTCAAGTATAAATCATCTCTCCTCTCTCGCTCAAATACTCCTTCCGCCCTCATGCCTTTTTTGCCACCTGTGTTTGTCCCTTCCTCCACACGCTCATACCATGATATTGGGGTAGCCTACATCCAAGACAAGCAAGGAAGTCCCCTGCACCATCACAGCATATCCGTTGCCACAAGAACACCGTGCTCATTCTGCTCATGTCCTCAATCACTCCATCCAGCTCTGTACAATCCGACCCAAGGAACATCTATTACCCCACTCGTCTCGCATCAGGCTATGGCATGATGGCAGACATCCAGCGTTCCCAACCTGCTGCTCATACCTTGCCACCGCCTCCTACAATGCAAGCAGCCTCTCGCCATCTTCCGCCTCCATCTCATCTAGAACCTTCATTTGTGCCCCAGTCGCCTCAGGTACGGCCTCAATACTCGGATCTTCCGACCAGGCATTACCCGGTGTATGACCGGCCGTCACCACATGCACAGCCACCAGCGCAGGATTTCAGACAACCTTGGCAAACTTCGGTACCACTGGGGCTCTCAGGGCACGCGCCAAGCTTCCCACATCCACCTCTCTACCCCTCCAAGGCTTCATTCCAATCTACTAACCCAGGCACTGTGTACGAGGCGCTGTCACCTGTTCGGTACGGAACGGATGAGCCTCCGCCAGAGGCTTCACTATTCAACGAAGGAGCATACTCTACGACCACCTTCCCAGCGGGCCACTCATCGCACCAGAGCCCAATCAGTTCCTACCGAGGCTCTATCACTTCTTCTAGTGGGCACAGCACTGGATCAACGCACTTTCCTAAGCCTGCTCCAGTCTTCGAGGCATCGAGCAGGCCGGGAGACATGTAAGTGCCTAGCAGAGCAATCCGGCATGGAGACTTTAACGCTAAAAACAGTCGTAGGACCGATCGCTACATCCTTACACTTCGTCAACAGCCTATCGCCGCTCGTGCGTGTGGCTTTGGAGAACGCGACCGCCGGGTCATCGACCCTCCGCCCATTGTCCAGCTGTCTCTCAAAGATTTCAATCCCAAATCTTCCGCAGACATTGCCGAGCTTCGCTGGCCATTCAACATAGTGCACTGCGCTCTACTCTCTGTCCTTCCTCAGCCTTCAACATATCCTCCGACCTCAGATGTGACAGCCGTCCCGGACCCAAATCAATCGAACAGAGTGAGCCGTCGCCTGATGGGTACCCTGGTGGCTTCACCTTTCGTTGGTAATGATCCCGAGGCCCCCCAGTCGAGCGATGAAAATGCCCGCCTTGGTTGCTTCTTTGTCTTTCCAGATCTCTCCTGCCGCCAGAATGGCCATTACCGGCTCCGCTTCACGCTGATGAAAGTCAGCATGCCCAACTCAACCGAGGATGGCCAAGGCAGCATCGCTGGAAGCATAGACAGCGACGTCTTTGAGGTCTTCAGCGCTAAGGACTTCCCCGGAATGCGAGCGAGCACCGCTCTAACCAAGGAGCTCAAACGACAAGGTGCGACCGTGAGCGTCAAGAAAGGTAAGGGCCAACGTAAGCGTGGGGGTAGCGGGAGCGAGAAAAGCAGCAGCGATGAAAGTGATGGAGCTTCCAAGGCTTCCAAATCCAGGCAGAAGAAGAAACGGGCTTGAACCTACACCCAATTTGGAAATCCCTGGTCCTAGCGTCAAATTCCGATTCGCAACCGACGAGTGACGGATATGACCGTCGCGCGATGGGCGTTCTGTCCAATAGTTCTTGGCTCTTTTGGACTAGAAGCTAGCGTTACCAGAGAACAGACGTGGACAATCGGATATTGATACTCGTTTCTTGGCAAATACTTGAACTGCCGAAGTAGCCTATTACCTCGGAATCTTCTTTCATTTAACCAGGGACCCTCGGACTCAGGGATGGTTTTTCCCTACCCGCTCTTTCCTGGACCCCAGGAACTCCTATTGGATCGCGCTTTCAGACGGCCGTCAACTGCTATTCTTTGGATCTTTGCGCAGGCTTACAAACGGTCTTTTGCTACCACGGTGCCCGCATACTGAGATGGGAGAACGACGCTACTGATTTTTTTCTTGCTATCTATTTGACATGAGTTACCTCTATATTCGATTGATAGATCATTGATTTTCACCACCTCTCCAATGTGCATATTTCCATTTCTATCTTCTTCCTGCTGTGACGCTGTTATTGTATCTCGGGACCACAAACCGGTTTGACGGACTTCCCTAGTGGTACCCGACCTGTGCCTCAGGGCTTGGTCACGAAACCAGTTCAAGGAATTTTGCTTGCAATTCATCTTGCAGGCATCCCCGGGAGTATTTTACTCGTCCAGGTTGGCGTGTCTACAATTCCCAACGGTTCCCTGCCAGTGACAGTGTTCTCGGAAGCCAAGGGTATCACTGGGCTAGACCCCAGTGTCGCTCCCAAATTCCAAGAACTTTCTCAAGTCCCTCACCCCAGTAAACCTAGCTTCCTCTCCAAATTACAGCGCCTAAGAAGCCCCACTTGAACGACGACATACGCCCTCCAGAAGCTCATGGTGGACCCGGATTAAAGACTGTAAGTTGGGCCACACGTTCTGCGGCTTTCCAGTACCTTAGGACAGCGGTCCACAACCACGAAGCAAACTTGCTTGAGGGTTCTGACCTATGGACAACGGGCTATTTTGTCCGTCTTTTCTGTTACCCGCTGCGAGGGAATCGATTTATAATTCCGATTAATATCTTCTAGTATCGAAGTTTTCATCGTCAATTTGATAGATATCACCAACAGCAACTCGGGATTCTTGGCTGCATACAACAGATCTGGCAAGAATACGCTCGGCGTGATCAAAATCAACTATGCGATCCAATCACCGAGCTCCCAGTCCTTGAACAAGCTTGCACGTGCTAACCGCCCCCACGCAGCAATTCCCCAGGTATTGGATGCGAGGTTCCGGAACGTCGCGGGTTGGCATAATTAGGCGCTTTCACCGACCTCTGAAAACGCTGCGAACAAAATGATCTCCGGTGCAGATCGCATGCAGCACATCACAGAGGCGGTGCGCGCCCCGGGACATCTTTCCCTGTCAGCCTGCCTGCCTGCCTAGCACATGCATTGGCCCATAGTCACTCCATTCTTCCCTCTGACCATTTCCCGTGGCTCAACCACATACTCGGGATCCTCTACTCCCTCCGCTCGTCCATCTGGCACAGCCCCAAAGTCTATCGGAGCCCATGTATTCGGATCTCTTATACAGTAAAGTAGGAACCCCCCCCCCCATCCCCCTTCTCTTCTCTCTATCCAGTATATACCCAAAGTCTATCGGAGCCGTGTACTCGGATTCCTTACAACCCCCCTCTACCAAACCCCTTCCCCCCCACCCCCCCCCGGGGCTCCTGAACCCCCACCCCTTCTTCACGATCCCTCCATGCACCCGACCGCAAATGCTCAACCAGCGCCAGATTGCAGCACTGATAACAGAAACCGTGTAATCTCTTCCAAGCTCGCAGGCGCGATCTCATACGTAAAAATCTTGGCCTTGATTGCAGGGAGAGGGAGGTGTCAGTTGGTCTTAGTCATCGACCTGGACGTCTCCAAAAACAGGTCGTGTGTTTCACATGCAAAATTTCAAATTCAAATTTTCCACCGAACACCGCTTCGGTCTTCTGTTCTACGAACTGCGCCAGCACGGGCGGACAGCCGATGGATTTGAGTAGAGATAGATTCGTTCAGCCCACACAGAACATCTCTATTCTGCTCGCAGTGTGAATTTACCCCTCACTCGTACTTTTTGAGTGTCATTGTCCCTTCCCCCCTCTTCGTGGAGCTGAACTGCCCCCTCCCCGTAAACATCCCCCCCTGTGCAGCCAGCCAATGTGTGAACCAAGCACGGGCAATACCAACTTTGCTCCTGTAGTGCTGACAGCTCATACAAAAGACCGCTCGCTCATGATGACGGATTTCACCGCCTTCGTGTCCCCCTTTCCTGCCCCTTCACCCTGCCTACCCTATCAACAACCCCCTTTGGCAATTCCCATCACCGATACCGCAAAGCTTCCCTCTCGCTCTCCCCCTTAATAAGCGTAGACTCCTCATCCTCGTACTTATAACTCATCCTCCTCCCCGGCCCGGGCTTCCCATTGACCCTGCCACCCCCCTGTCCCTGACCCGCCGCACTTCCACCCCCAATCTGCCCCACCATCGCCCTCGCCTTCCGCTGCTCCTCTCTAGCCACCCTCTCCGCGTTCCTCGCTTCGCGCTCTCGGGCGTGCTGGTCTATCCTCGGTCCTTTCGGTGGTGATCGGTGCTTCTCTGCCTCCACGGGCTTTTCCCTTTCCTTTTCTTGATCCTGGGCAGGGCCTTTGGGAGTTCTGTCGTGGTTTGATCGTGGTTCTTTAATTTCACGCTTGCTGGCTTTGGATGAGCGGTGGTCGTCTTCTTTGTCTTCAGACACGTCTTCGTGGTCGCGGCGAGAGCGCTTCCGCTCGCGGTGATGGTCTTCGTGCTCTTCGTCATCGGAACGCCGCTTGCGTGAAGACTGGGATGGGTCTTCGTGCTTTTTGATGTGTCCGTTGGCGGCGGTGCTAGTGATGGGTATGGAGCGTCTGCTGGCGCCGTTGATAGTAATTTCAGGAGATTTCGAGCGTTTTCTGTTGCTTCGATGATCTTTGTCATCGTCTCGGCTTCTATCGCGGTGGGATCGATGGGAGCGGTGACTGCTTCGTTCGGTATCTTTTTCTTTGTCATAGTCACGACGGCTTCGGTGTGAAGATCGTTTGGTTGATGAATCGGCGGATGCGGCTCTAGTGCGTGAGCCTTTGGACTCTTTGGTATCGCCGTCGTCGTCATACTTTCGCGAATGACGACGGTGGCGTTCTCGTCGCTTCTCGTAGTCGCTGTCATTTGAGGGGCTGGTCGAGCGGTGGCGATGATGCCGGTGGTGGGAGGATTGGTGTCTTGCTGGAGAACGAGAACGCTCCTGGGAGGGGCTGAGTTGATAATTAGCAAACGTATTCCAAGGTATTCACACAAGCCGGCAGTGGCGCGTACCTCTTTGCTGCTGTAGAGCTATTGGGTCGAGTTTGAGCGGCAGCAGAAGCGCGGCCAACTATCGAGAATCCTTTGATACCCGTGTTTGGTTGTCCTTCTCTTAAGGCCTTGGGAGCTTTGGGCGCACCTTCGACGCCAAGACCCTTCGGCGCACTAGGAGGAACGACAGGCTTTACCATTGGTATAGAGACACGAGGAAAGGTATTATGAGGAGGGTACCCAGAGCCTCGACCGCGCGGTCCTCCACGATAGTCCGGACCTCCATAAAAGCCACGGCCAGCACCACGACCTCGTGGACTCATGTCTAGTGGCTGGTCTGAATGGAGCGCTGAGGGACCTGTGGGAATCATAGGGCTAGGTGGAGGCATCATTGTGGGAGGAACAGAGGCGCTGATAGAGGCGCTGGTATCGACAGCAGGTAGCTCTGGCTTTGGAGCCTCATCGGATATAAAGGTTGGTATAGGTGCGGGCTGCTCTTCTTTCACTTCCAGCACTGGCTCAACCTGGGTCTCTTCAAGGACCTCCGTCCTGGCGGCCACTTCTTCCGCTGCTGCCGGTTCTACTGGCTCCTCCTTGGTAGATAGATCTGAAAGCTTCTCGGCGTTTTCATCTGCATCGCCAGGGTCAAGCTCTTTATTGAGCTGCTCTTCAGCCGTAAGCTCGGTGGCATTCTCCTCTGACCTAGCATCCTGGTGGCTCCCAGTAGTGGTCTGATTCTGTTGCTGTTGCGTGGGCTGATCTTGTTGTGGTCCGTAACTTGGTGAACCTCTCCGCGTGACCTGTGGTGGCATTTGCTGATGGATCGGTTCGTAGTTAGTTTGGTTCTGATTTTGATTACCTTGAGAAAAGCTCTGACTGTGACCACCGCGACCGCGCCCTGCATTCGGGTATCCACGACCTCGGCCACGGCCGCGATTTTGAAAACCTTGGCCATGGTGACCGTGATGGAAATCATTATTGGGATATTGATGTTGATGCATCTGGTTGAAGTTTCCTTGATGCGGTGGCACATTATATCCACCATATCCAGTATTAGCTCCAAATTCATCACCGCTTATTCCTCCTTGACCACCATAAGCATTTTGATTGAATTTATCTTGGCCTGCGTTCCATGCTGCGGGTTGCCCGTTGAATCCTCCTCCGAACGCTCCTTGTCCAGCATTATTGAAGCCCATGCCCATGTTCATGCCATTCATACCCACGCCTTGCCCGCCAAAGCCGCCGTACATACCCTGCGACATAGTCATAGGATCCATGCCCATACCTGGCATACCTAATACTTCGTGGTTAGCGAACTATACGGAAGCTAATATCATTGTCACGGGCGCTCACCCATCATGTTGGGAAATGCGCCCATCATAGGATTGGAAATTCCGTTTGGCATAAATTGCATCATTTGATTAAAGTCTCCCAGCCCATTGAAGCCCATATTGGGAAAACCACCATTGGTGCCATCGAAACCGAAGCCACCGATATTCATCCCTTGCACATTGTTTTGAGCCCACTGTTCATTCTGACCCATAGACTGCTGCTGCTGCTGCTCCATTTGCTTTTCATTGTCATCTGTCTTTTCCTGACCAACACTACCTTCACCAGCGGTTTGCGTCGACGCTCGTCTAAGAATCTCAGCACCCGGTGACTGGTGAAGTCAGCGATGAACGCTTTCCAGTGTGGATGAGTGACTTTACCTCGATAGACTCCTGTGGAATGTCTTTCTGGGCCTCGGTAGGTATGGCTGACTCCTCGGTCTTCGAGCCTGCATCATCCTGGGCCTGGGCGGTCTGGGACCCATCGCCAGAGCCTTGGTTGACATCAGTGCTATCTGCTACTGCAGATGTGGGGTCCGGCGCAGGGGTCTCAGAAGGTTGTGGAGCCGGTGTTTGATCTAATAATGGCGCAGCAGGAGTAGCCGGTGTAGTAAACGCTTTCTCCACCGCTTCTTTCTTCCGAGCTGTCTCACGTTCCATAACCTTCTTCTTGAGAAAAACTTTGATCGTAGTCCGCAGAGCTTTATTCGGCCGACAGTCATCGGGCACCATGGGCTCATGCAAGCATACTGGGCAAGCTACAGGTAACGAAGCTTGGCCTGAAGTTGATGTTAGCGTCACCAGACGACCGCTTAGTGTTAGATGAACTACTTACAGTCTTCGCATATTGATTGATCACAGCACGGCAGGCGAAACGCGTTGTTGGCAAGCTTGTTGCAAGCTGCACAGCGAAGCTTGACCGGTATGTCATCCATCGTCAGCGACCTGGTACATCGGTCAGCTAGGTCGTAGTCTCAAAGAGTTTTGTCCAACTAACGCAGCGATCTCTGCAGGTGTGGCCATGATGGTGGTGAGCTCCTGAAGAGCAAGGTGAGGATAAGGAGATTTGGTGTTGGTCAGTGCCGGTGTCGCTATTGCCGCTCAGTCGATGGAATTGCTGGGCAGTGAGAATGGTGGAGGTGGTGGGGTTGATCTCATAGCGAGAAGAAGAGAAAGGAAGTCGGAAAGATGACGAGACACAAGACCATGAAGGGTGAGAGGTTCGCAGGTGTTGATTCTCGTTCGGCTTCCCGTTCTCTGAACTTTGAGACCCATAAAAAACGGGGGAGCCTTGGCACACTAATGCGGTTTGGGCTAAGACAAGTTTCCTGACGCACGAGCGATACTCGACAGTGTTTTCTTTCAACACTCTAATTAATACTTTCCTTGATCTTGCCGTACACTCTTTGTTTGTATCCTGATGATTGCTTCTTTCTATGTAACACTAGCAGTCTTGAGGCAATGATTCTTGACCGTATCTCGTATCTAGATTGTCTTGTTTTCCTCATCTTCCTTGCGCCACAGTTGATCCGGCGTATCAACGTCTTTGAATTGCTCCTCTGTATATTTCAGGCGTTGCCATTCTTTCGTGAGAATCTCTGCTAAGACACCTTCCGTTCATCTGGCCGTTTCCTGACAAAGAGCTAGTGATTCAATTGCCATACAGCTTCATCAAAGAAAGATATCTCACTCCCAGACGGAGCAGATCACCATTCGTCAAGCAAGCTTCACCGTTTCAAGATTTTGTAATCCGATGTGTACGATATGCTTTCGCTCATTTTCCCGCCAAGATTGGCAGAGTCTTCTTTTCCAAGCCCGTTGCGCTACCATTTCTTCGGTTTCGTATGTTTAGACAAGGCTATCTAAAATCGCCAATAACGTGGCGTGAGATCAATCTCAAGAACAGTCAGGGCATCTGGATTAACCTAGATCAATATGTCAAGCCCGACATTGTTATCTATCATTGTCATGGTGGTGGACTTTCTATGGGATCCTGCTACTTTTACCTCGAATTCCTCCTAGCTTGGGCCAGTCTGCTCAAAGAGGCCGGCTATCGGAACCCTGCCATATTCTCCCTCGAGTATACCTTGGTACCGGATGCCGTGTATCCAGCCCAGCTCGAGCAGACCGTCACTGGCTACGACTACGTTCGCAAGATTGTCGGAGACCCCTCACGCATTTGCGTCGGTGGCGACTCCGCAGGTGCCACATTGATATTGAGTCTGCTGCTACATATTGCTAAACAACCGGATTACGAAAACCGTAGACCAGGTTATGCAACTCTGATCTCACCTTGGACAACTCTCTTCAGCACACAGAATCGGAACACCACCAGTGACTTTCTAGATGCGAACCAGCTCCACATGTATGGACGTCAGTATGCGGGGTCAGAGAAGAATTTGGATGATCCATTGGTATCTCCAGGTATCTGTAAAGATGGCGCCTGGTGGGCAAAAGCTTCGCCGTCCAAAGGATACGGTATCTTATTCGGGTCTGAAGAGGTGCTCGGCCCAGAGCTACGTGATCTTATTGCTTTATGGCGCAGGAATGGATGCGCTGTCTGTGTACGAGAGGAGGCTGGGGCAATCCATGCATGGCCTGTTGCTTCACTGTTTCTATGTGATACGCAGGCCTCGAGACAGAAGGGGCTGAGGGACCTTGTGAAGATGATTAAACGAGCCATAGAGTTGTAATAAGACTCCAATATACTCATAGCACTTGCATAAATCGCATTGTCTCCTCCTGAGGCTCTGCATTCCGCTTGGAGGCGGGCTGGTGGAAGTTGCGTGACTAGCATCGCTTATCTATCTTTGCAATCGCCGTTGTAGCCGGTTTCTCCTCCGGATCATAGCGGCTTTAACAACAAAGGTATCTCCCAGCCGTTTCTTGTGCAGGCCATTGATTCCTGCAACCCCTTTTATACCATCCTCCCTACTCTGTTCTAGCTCTACCAAGCTCCAATCCAGCAAAGTAGCACAATGGCAACCGAAAAAGCAGCCACCAAGATGCCCGGCCGCAGCGACAAGGGCAAAGGCGGCATCGAGCTCTACTCGCCCACCTACTTCGGTGCTTGCGCGCTGGGAGGAATCATATCCTGCGGTCCTACTCACACCTGTCCGTCCTCTTGTTCTACCCATAATCTTTTCCACTAAGTATCACACTAACCAACCTTGAAGCCGTCACCCCCCTCGACCTGGTCAAATGCCGGCGCCAAGTCGACTCCAAGATCTACTCCTCCAACCTCAGCGCCTGGAGCACCATCTACAGAGCTGAGGGTCTCCGCGGTGTCTTCTTCGGCTGGTCTCCAACCTTCGTCGGCTACTGCTGCCAAGGCGCCGGGAAATATGGCTTCTACGAAGTGTTCAAGTACACCTACGGGGACAAAATGTTCCCGAACGCCAACAAAACGGTCGTCTACCTCGCCGCGTCCGCTTCCGCAGAGTTCCTCGCCGATCTCGCGTTGTGTCCTTTTGAGGCCATCAAAGTGAGGATGCAGACGACCATCCCTCCGTTCGCGAGCACGCTGCGGGAAGGATGGGGCAAAGTCACCGCGAAGGAAGGCATCGGAGGACTCTACAAGGGTCTGTACCCGCTCTGGGGCCGCCAGATCCCCTACACGATGGTGAAATTCGCAACCTTTGAAACGACGGTCAATTATATCTACGCTACGCTGGGGAAGCCGAAAGAGACCTACAACGCGCTGCAACAGACTGGGGTGAGTTTCTTGGGTGGTTACATTGCGGGTATTGGGTGTGCGGCCATCAGTCACCCGGCGGACGTGATGGTCAGCAAGTTGAATGCTGACAGGCAAGGTACGTATCCCTGTCCTGCCTGTAGGTATGAGACGCTGGTGGGCTGACCCGAGTTCATAGCTGGCGAGAGCGCTGGAAAAGCCATGTCGAGGATCTACGGCAACATTGGATTCAAAGGCCTGTGGAACGGTCTGCCCGTCCGAATTGGAATGGTAACATAATCCTCCGAGTCAAAAAAAACGTATCGAGCAGTTCAACAGCTAACAGTTGTGCTAGATTGGTACTCTGACTGCTTTCCAATGGCTCATTTATGATAGCTTCAAGGTCTTTTTGGGTCTGCCTACGACTGGAGGTCACTAAACCAAACCCGAGAGTACGCCTTGTAAAGCGACTGTTGATGAGCTAAGACCTCCAGGTCCGTAGAAAAGGATTGAACATACACGATGGTATGGCTTTCATTTCAGGAGCAGGCTTGAGCATTCGGTGTTTGTTTCATTACTGAGACTCGGACGGCGATCAGACACGAAAATGAGTCGCACTGGTACATAGCATTTCATGCAGCAAATGAGTTCTGGTTCTTCAAGGGGTCTTTCTTCTGCATTAAGTGATGCTCTATTGCTAGAATCTGCGCTCTCTCCCGTCTTTGTGCGCTTGTAAAGTCGAGTGGAGTTTCTGTTGATTTCTCAAACGGAGAAAAGAGCGTTCAACCAAGATTAGTCTTGGCACTGACAATTCATTAGGTCGTCTTTCCTTTCGTTTGAACTTTTTTGTTTTATCTTTCCATCTAAAACAGAAATCATTGTGTTGAAGCATTCGCATGGCGTGCCGTCCTCCAACCCGTCAGTCAATCCAGTGAATCTCCGTCCATAGAAACGCAGTTTCTAAGAGAGAGATGCGTAATTGACCCATTCTGGTATGGCTTGAAGTCCTCGGATGAGTCTCCATCGCCATCGTAAAAGTCCATTCTTGGATTCACCAGAATCCGTCGTCCCCATGCCCAAATGCGCTCCTGAAATCATCCATATAACCAGTCGTATCCCTACACGAACTCTCCGCCCTCTTCTGCTGCGCCTCCGGCAGCCATTCCTGAATTACTGTCATACGATTCTTGCTCGCCGGATGTGAACTCAAGAGTTGTGCTGTCGTATGCTGCTCCCCATCCGCCTGCGCCATACGCTGCCTACGCAGATTTCGGAGTCAGCATCCCCCTTTTATAGTAAAGAACCGAGAAATCGGACAAATTTAGAGAACAGCAAAATCCTTTCGCTGCCAAAATGTGACGTTTCATCTGAGTAAAAAGACATTGCTGGGGAGTAAAGCATCTTTCTGCTCCCCAAAGATGGCATGTGACCCCAATTTGCTGCCAATTAGAAAAGGTTGACTCCGAAATGTACATACCAAAGTCCCACAGCGGCATTTGGATCGTAGCACGCCTTCGCCATCATAAGAAGTCCAATGTAGTCGGCTTCTGATTCCATCTCCCGAGAGCCTGGTTTCTCGAACGCGATGTCCAACAGAAATTGGGAGAATTGGCCTGGTAGGTCAAAAGTAAAAGTGAGTAGTAGCGAGAGAGGGATTAGGTAGGTCATTTGGCTGAGCTTTTCACCGGTGTGATGAGCGACGTTGTGGGCTATTTCGTGACCTAGGACGGCTGCCAGTCCGTCCTCGCCGGCGCAGATGGGGAGGATGCCGCTGAAGACGAAGACTTTGCCTCCGGGCAAAACAAACGCGTTCATCTGCTCTGGGTCATCTATGACCTTGACCTCCCAATTCTGCCCCTCCAGTCCTGCGGCTGGTATCAGTCTCTGCAGTACCTTATTCACCATCTGCGAGTCAGGGTGACTGGGCGGTAGAATCGCTCGTCCATATGCTTGCATGATCCCCTGATATTGTGACTTTGCCATCGATTCTTCTCGGGCTGGTGATATACAATTGAAGCGCCGCCGACCGGATATGGGGACTTGCTCTAGATTGTAGTAGTATATTCCTCCAATGCTGAGACCCACGGCACCGACGCCATAGCGGAATTTGGGGGATGTTTTCCAGACGCTGTAGAAGGTCTGGGTATTTCCGAAGCGGTTATACTGTGGTCGTCGGGGGCCCCTTTGGTATGCTAGACGTACGGGAGTCCTGGGGAGGAGACGGCGGTGAGTTGGGGCCCGTGGACGGAGGAGGGTGAATGGGGAGGTACTCGTGATCATAGGCGATCGAAGGTGAGAGAAGGAACTTGGCGATAGCTGAGGAGGCATTGGTAAAATGGCAGCAACATGGCCGAAAAGCTAAATGATCAGATCAAGACCGTATGCGTCGGTTCTGCCAACAATGATGTATTACATGATCAATAACTAGCAACTTTACGTCTGAGCACTCTACGCAACCACACTGGCACTGATGAACGGGGCTTTATTTAAGCCTAGCCTCCTGGGTAGTCGTGGACCCCAAAGCTTCCCGCCAGAGGCTATCTCGGGCCCTAAAGCCGTCATCGAAGCCTAAATTTACAGGGCACATTCGCTACTACAGTACAGCAATGACGAGACACCACGCAAATTCTGCCACCGTTTCTACGCTGTGTTCGAAAGGATGGACTTACTCTTGCATATCTTCCGCGCAGAGGTCAGAGCTGCTGGAATCAGGAAGGTTCAATGAATTTGAAACTTAATCGCAGGGACCATATAAACGAATGCTCACCAGCACCTTTCATCAGTAATATGCAGAAAGAAAGGATATTCCACCATAGCGCTACTACCTCGTCTGATAGATATCCTGACAAATATTCGAGGCGTCGTAGTTACTATCGAAGAAGTTTTAACTAACTCGGGACGTGCTTGCAGAGTCTTCTCTCTCTCAAGATAGCTGCCTCCATGCAATACTCAAGCTTGGATTGTGCCATCCACATGGCCGTCAACCTCTCGGATGACGAGAATCGGACACCATGAATACTAGCTCATTCATCGACTTGATCCGGCACACTGCTCTTATGAGCAAAGATTCATCGATTCGTGAAAAGTCAGAGTTGGGGCATTCACTTGCAACACTTCAGATTTGCTGTGTTAAAGCTGTCACTGACGGGACGAGTGGACTCTTGTAAGTAGCTAGGTACGTCCATCGCATGGAACTATGACATGACGGCCATCATCCTACAACAACAACAACAACAACAACAACAACAACAAAACATTCAAGAAACCCTCTCCCCCTCCCCCCCTTTCCCCCCTCGAAAGCTATCCGCACCTCCCTGCCCAAACCCCCCAATAAACAAACCGTCCTTCACGACGACGACATCAACGCCATCGTCACCAACAACGCAACGACGAAGCACCATTACCCATTCGACGATTCCCATACCGCCATCCTTTTGAACATCGTGTAAATAAACAAACGCCCGGGAAAAATAAATAGGTTTTTCGAGTTCTCGCTAAATGATCACGTTAGCCACACTGGTGCTTTACTCCATTCCCCCCTCTCGCCGCCCCAATTCGTGCACGATTCATGGGAACTGAAGCATGAAGAGATATATGTAGTATAGCAGAGCAGGAGAACAGCAGGATGTCCTGAAAAGGGGTGTTGAAAGATCCCCCCCGTCATGCCAATAATGCCAGTAACTAGTATAGCGCATGCAAGCACTCCGGACAGGTTGCCGCCGGGGTGCCCGGATGGGGAATCCATTGAGAGAGTGGGGGGGGGGGGAAATGATGCTGGCGGCGAGGACGTGTTGTAAGTAGCATTGTCCAAGGGAACAATAGATAAACACAACACGCAGATCCATAGTGCGTCGAGCTGGGCACCATTGCACGGCCACGAAGCATTCGAAAAGGGGCAAGAAGCCCATTGTCAATTGGTCATATCTATGCAAAGGCAAGTATGTTCGTTCACAGATCATCTTCCTCCAGCCTGCTTTTTACCAATAAAGATCGCATCGCCTCCGCCTTCACATTTCTTCGTCACTACCATGTTGTACCCTCGCCAGCCTCTTCACCAATACCACGTCGCTTCCACCTTTTAGATTTCTCTTTCTTCACCACGAAGTGTTGCGTGAGACCACCGCAACAGGGTATCAAAAAGCCACGAAAGGACTCGCAAGTAGATATGCCCGCCTGCAGAAATGTAGATGGAGTAAATGTCTGACAAAGGTGCTGTGTAGTAGTATGTGGTGAGATGTCCGTCGTAAACCCGTTATTTCTCCGTCGCCGTCCTCCACCGTCACCTCTAGCTTTTTCAAAATAAGTTTTATGAACGAAATATGCTGTCGAAGCCGTCGGAGATACTGTGTCAAGGGAAACATAGACAGTCGAAGGAATGTTGGTGGTCATCATCCCAAAATCATATATCCAGAAGTCATATTCCATCATCATGGCGGCACCCAGGAGTTCTTCGATATCCGTATCAACCCCCTCTTCTCGGCAGAGGCGGTATGAGCAGCGTTGCAGGAAGCGTGACATCAAGTCCAGTTCGCTCATCACGCCTCCTCCATCAACGCCACATCACCCGCATCTCTCCACTCCCTCGAATGCTTCGTCAACCTCTTCACCCCCACGATCCGTCCAGCCCACAGACTCTCAGACGGTGTTCGGAATGTGTATCCCCTTTGAGAAGCGATGACGCCAATAGCCTGCAGGACCGCTTTCCGTGAGTCTCGACCAAAGACAGCTGGGTGATTTATCCATTCGAGTGATGCTTCTAATTCCGTATCAAGCGCATTCAAGGTAATTGCATCGATGCTGGAGGCATGACCTCCCATGCCGTTCTCGTCTGAGGCGGGTGAGGGTTGGCGCTCAGGTGTTGTCGCACCATCACCTTGCACGCTTGGGGGTGCACTTGGAGACTTGGCGTTTCCTCCTTGAGGAATTGGTGGAAGACCTCCTTTTCCAAGCCCTTTCATAATCGTTCGAGTCTCATTCAGAAGGCGATGAGCACGATCATGCTGGCCTCGGGTTACTAGGGTTAATGCTCTGCTGAGCATGTCCGAGGTCAACAATTCCATTCGACGCTGCACGATACTAGGATGAGGTGGTATTGGCGGCGTTGTAGGCCCACCCGTGGTCTTCGCCCGAGGGTTCGCAGGTAGCATTGTGATCGCGAGCAGAGACGGCCGTGACGGGTGCGTCAGGGTGCCATCGCGTAGAATGTCTCCATACGTCAAGTCAGCTTGGATGAGAGGAACCTCCTCAACGCTCAGGGTCCTCTGTTCATCACCGTCGAATGGCCCGCCTAAGGCTTCGAGGCCAGACACGATGCTCTCCCACGGATCCTGTGGTAGGTGCTCTTGAGAGGAATTGTCTGGCGCGATGACTAGCTGAACGAGTATATCTGTAGTGGAATTGTTAAAAAGCCATGTCTCACCAGCAGGAATTGCACCCGATCCAGGTCTTACCTCTCTTGTCTCCGAATCTTAAATCTCCTAGCGCGGCTTCAGCGTCCTTTCCAGTGGCGCGCTTGGTGATCTGTAGGGCACCCGAAATCTTAACAAATTTCGCGGGGGATCCCTCAGGCAAGCGCAACTTCAATTTGACGTTTTGATGAGAGGTCGTCTGCAGGGCTCCTAAGCATCCGGCGACGCACTCACGAAGCATCATCCAATCTTTGACATAGGTGTATGATGCTTTGGTACGCGTGGATAACTCGATCATCGTATCCGGCTTATGGGTCAAGCCGAGGCCAAAAGAGTGAATAGCGACCCTGGTAAACGTTAGAATCTAGCACCCACGTTGCGCAGATTTCCCGCATGGCCACATCCGAGCGCGTGAGGGGTAGAAAAAGAACTTACTTTGCAGCCTCAGCTCTTGATACGACGAAATCTACGCTCTCCGCATCTGACGTTGACGAGTCGCTGATGAGTAAGATCGTTGCAATAGGGTTGTTGGCTTTGCGTTGCATGAGTAGGTCCATGGCGACGTTCGCGCCCTCAACGACGTCTGCACGCAGGCTTTTCTGCCCCACTGGTCGGATCGAGTTGAGAATCTTGGTCCAGCCACCCCATGCTTTTGTGGTCATACCCACAAGCGGTACACCGCCTCCACTCGAGCCGAATGTAACCAAGCCCATCCTATCTCTTTCACCAAGGTTTTGGACAAGGAATTTGAGCGCATCGCGTAGTAGCGTAATCTTGAGCCCCTGCATAGATGATGAGACGGGGATGACAGCTACGATGTCAAGAGGTACGTGTATAGTCGACGACAGGCGCGTTTCCTGTGACGGCCTGCCCATGCCTGAAGTCGTATATTCTGTTGGTGCGGTGTTAACCGACTTTGGCCCACCGTATGAGGAGTTCACTGACGACGCACGCTTAGTCTTCATCGTCCTGTAATCGTCGTCGTCTGTGCCTGAATTGTCCGGCTCATATTCGTTGCTTTGCCTAGGATGGTCATTGTTCAGATCGAGAAGCGAGCGTTTCCATTGTTCGACCTGAGTCCGGGTCTGGAATTGAAGGTGGAATTGCTGTAAGTCTTGAACTGAAAGACTGAGGGTCAGGACTGGCTCGTCGGGACTTGACTCCACATGCTTCAGGTGCTTCTTGATGAGAATCGATCCCTTGAGGGTACATCTTGTCAACTTGCGTTTTGAGTTCCCTTCCGCGTACTGTGGTGGCGCCCCCTTCTTCTCTTTTACGCAGATGAGCATTTCAGCAAAGAGAAAGCATTCGAGTTCTTGCCATGACTGGCGATCCTTGCCAACTCGTACCGTGCCATAGAGACGTAGTTTTCCGAACCTGTGAGACATTAGATATTACGTTGTAAAAGGCTAAAGAATATTTGCATGCCTTGAGAAGTCCAGCCCGTGCCAGTTGTCTACGCGTACGCGGAGGTCTTCGGTGATCTCCTCAAGGACTTCCGGAGATTCATATCCCCAGTCTGCTTGTTGGCTCTTGGCTGGGGATGCAGGCCGATTACTGAAGGTAGCGCTGTCTTGTTGCATAGAGGGAAGGACGGGTGCACCCCGGAGATCCGCTGGATCTGGCCTCCATTTGCCTTCAGGAACCTCGATGGTGACCAAGCATGTTAGGCTCTGTTGCTGCCTCGACCGGGTCAACGTAGGATACTCGCTCCTGACCGTCACTGTAGGCGCAGGTATTGGGTTCTTGATGACGCTCGCCCGGGGGCTGCTGAGTGCTGTTTCCATAGATTGAACGTCGTAATCGTGTCTCCTGCCAGTGTGGTTATGATTGTTGTGAGTGTCGCTATATTCGCCAGATGAGTGAACCCCGCCAGTGTTGGCACTTTCATTCCTCTTATGCTGTTGACCCCGATTCTGGCTCCCATATCTTTCAATTCTCTCCCTTTGCATGTCCCTGTTCTGCCTTTCCTTTTCCCGCTCCATCTGTCGAGCATCTTGCGGGTGCGAGCTTTCACGCTGGGTGTTACGATGATTCGATCCGCGGCTGCTGGGTCTCTCCTGTCCTGTCTGAGGATCCCAGGGCACTGGGGTGATAATTCGGGAGCTGCTACCGTTACCGCTACCATTGCGTTGATGATTGTCCCGCGCTTCGTTGTTTTGTGACACAGAGCGAACAATACTGCTGAGCTTCTCTGTGAATTCGTTAGCAGTGGCGAAATCTGTGATTCGTTGATAGTAGCATTACCTAAGTCGAGTACATTCCCGCCCCTGCTAGTGTCTAGGCCGAGCGGTGCGTTGCAGGTTGGACAGTATTGCGACTCGAACTCCTTGATATACTCGTAGAAGCAAGCTTCATGAGAGACATGTCCGCAAGAGAACTGCAATATTCTTTCCCCTCGAAGTGTGTGTTCCAACGGTTCTTCGCAGACCGCGCACTCGCTTCCGATGAACGTTCTCTCCCGCCTGGTTCGGGATCTCTCAATCTCCAACATACCGGCCATGGGACGACCCGACCGCCAGTTGAAGGAGGTTGCGGTACCGTTGCTGTACGCGGGATTTGGCTCGCGCGCGATTTGTTGAGCAGCAATACGGCTTAGGAGGGTCTTCCTGTTCTTTGGTTTCTTCGGCTCTGGTGGATGATAGACGGGTGGATGGGGGCGACCTGATGCAGAATGAGTGGAGACGGCAGACTTTTGACGGTTATATTGGGGCCGTGCAGGCTGTTCTTGATTATGAGATTGCGTGGGCGTGTAAGTTGGACGGGTCACTGCTTGGGAAGAATTATCTAGAAGGCGGGGCGAGACGGAAGAGTCAGTTTTGATG
Organism: Alectoria sarmentosa; assembly: GCA_009733775.1. NCBI lineage: Eukaryota > Fungi > Ascomycota > Lecanoromycetes > Lecanorales > Parmeliaceae > Alectoria > Alectoria sarmentosa. The sequence goes on from WOGZ01000051.1 coordinate 83,057, forward strand.
CAAAGATGGGTAATCGACGGAGCAAAATGCGGAACAAGTCAAGTCTTAGACATGATGTGAAAGTGGGCCATTGTTACTTGTTCGAAAGAGAAGATAGGTGGAGACTGCAGAGTTGGTGCTTACTTCTTCGATTCGCAGGTCGCTGACCGTCTTTTCTTGGTAGCAGACCAAGCTCCGAGAGGTTGACGACCTTTTGTTTTGCCGAGACGGTAGAACTGCCTTTGCGAAGGAACTGGGGTCGCTGTGATTGCGAGTGTGAATCTGAAGACATAAAGGAGTCAAAGTCAAGGCAAGGAGGTTTCAATAATGGTTTAATTACCACCCAAAGTGGATCAAATGTGTTTGCGTTGCAGCGCGAGAAAGTGACAGCGCTGCAGTATTGAAGGAGGTTAATCTCATCCTACTTCTTCACCGTAACTGTTTGGGGGGAAAGCAGAGATGGCGTTGGAGCGTTTCGGGCAGAGTCCCCAGGGACTACACCCTGTTGAAGTAGCAGCAGCTACCGCACCTCTTCAACTAGTCAGCTACACTTAGGACTAAGGCTACGTTACTACTACGACGTTACTATGTAAGATGCTTGAGAAAATGCACGTTAGACCCCCCTTCTTGAGCAAGGCTAGTGGAAAGTGTAGATACTTAGGAAGCTTCATGCAGCCCGCTACGGCCCTTCCTACAGCACGCTATCTATTCACTTTTGATAGGCTTGACTCTCTTGACCTCCTCAACTTGGCTGCCCCTAGTATTCAAGAGTCTTAGTGGCTTCAGAAAGCCATGCGACGCCAATCTGATGGAGGGCGAACTATATAATAATAATAATAATAATAAGGGGGCAGGGGGAAGGCAAGGAAGTTAGTAACAAGCACCAATGGGATCGCCAAGGATCTTGAGTGGCACTGAAGGATGCAGTCATGCAGGAAAATTGATTGGAGGATAAACTTGACCTTCTCATCCTTCATCCGCCAAACAGACTGTGACGCTTGAAAAAGCCATCTTCAATTCTTCCTACTCGGAGCACGGGAGACTGGAGTGGGTGGATATTTATCTCATTATTATAGATGCTTGAAAGACCTTCACGTCGGTAACATGGTCAAGGCACAAAGTCGGGCAATGAGTACGAAGAATCCCTGGCATCGCAACTCGCAATCAATCACCTGGGACTACGGCTCGGGAGAATAGACTCTGGGGATCTAATGGGATGAGCCAATAAATACCTCCTGTGATTCGGTCGCGATGACACCCTACAAATTGTGAATGTGCGTCCCTGAATTTCTCTCTCTGGCCCCCAAGGCGCGACCACTCGACTTCTGCAGCCTTCTTATTAAGAGAGCAGCCAGACTATGAAACTGCTCAATCGTCTTCCTCGCTTACGACATGGAAAAGTGTTGCAAGTATTTTATTAATGACTATGCAATGCGACGGGAGTGCGCCATTTGCGGCACATTTTGGCTGCCATGGCTGCCTCTTGCATCATCGCTGACCGTGCCGAAGTTGCTATTCGATACCGGGATGCTGGTTGAATGTGGAGGCTACTCCGGCAGTCTCTCCGAATGGTTGACTAGCCATCTCTTTGATATTACTACTGGATCTGCAGGTTCCTCCCTTTTCGTCCGAAATGGACGGTTCGGATCGTACTGTGTAGTATCATCGCGCAGAATGGAAACCTCGTCTCAGAAGACTCAACAAGGCTGTCTACGAAAAGACCAAAGCATTTAGGTGGTAGCCTTGTCAATCACATCAAGTCGCCAAGATTACCCCGGTGGCCGCTGGCCGCTGACTCAGAATCATGCGTCCGCCTTCGCCGAGGTCAGACATTCTGCTCGCTCTAGCAGAATCCTACGACTTCTCAGCGAATCATAGACCCTTTGTTCAGGCTGCCCACACGAGACTTCTACGCCATTGTAGGAAGTGCACCCACCTATATCAAGCTCCTGCAGTAAGCATGCAGGCTAGACACCGCTTTACGAAGCATGTGCCCAAGATATATCTGGTCACAGATAGTGCTGCATTGTAATCAGCAGCCATACAATCTCCTTGCCGGCCCATCCCGATCCTCCTGCTGTGGACGTAGCCTGCAGATTATGCAACGGAATCCCGAGCATATGCACAGCATCGGAGCTGAAGACAACGAGGCTGACGATTATTGATTCATCATATTTACAGTGCTTACACATGAGGCAGTGCGACGCCTTTCGTCTTAAAAAAGAAACGTCAGACCAATAGGAAAGCGTATTGAATAGAGACATGCAGAATACATGCATCCTATGTACTTCAACGACCGGAAGGCAGAAGAAGGAGGGTGACGAAAGTAAAAAGAGCACAAGCACGCCGTGGCATTCAAACTTCAACGATGGTCCTGGGAAAAGCGGTCAGATGGCCACGATTTCAGAGTCAATATTTGGACGACGGCGGCGTCGTTGTTTTGGCGTCAGTCTCAACCCATGGATCAGCATGTCGCCAGTTTCAGGAACGCCACGTGGGCTCCGTGCTCTCACTCGTCATGTGAGGCACTTCTGGAAGTCACTTTTTGCGCTTCCAAGATGACTGGTTGTTGAAGTGGACTTGTCCGGAGATCTGCTGTTGATCAAATGCGCCCCGGAGGATCTGCCACAGGGTAGCGGGAGAATGCCTGCCGGCCGCGCGAAGCTTTTCGGTCTTCTTCTTATGCCTGCCGATCATTTCCCAATGTCTTTTTCCTTTTCTCTCTCACCCTTCACCATGGAACAGTCTTGACATCCAGGACACGTGGTGTCAAAAGTGTAAAATTGAGCCAGAAAGCATCTTAAAATTACAGCATTCCACCTCTGTAATCTGTAAATAGCGAACAGTCCCGAATGTCAAGAGGGTGCTGGGAGCGGTCGTCGAAAATGTTGTCGTCATTTCTCCTCCGTCATCCATGATCCATGATCCATGATCCATCTCCCCACCAACAAATCGCATTAACCATACTGTACCTTCCGCTACCCTAAGGGCCGAAGCCCCACCCGCTGCTGCATTTGCTCTTGCCGAGCACCCGGGTCTTCCTGACACCCTTTTCACCACCCGTCCTCCACACTACTGCCTTCTTTATTCGTCTTCTCCCCGTTATCAAACGTATTCCACCAAAGCCTTCATCGTCGTTGATCTCCCACTCGGCCATTTATTCTCTCCCTCTTGTTGGTCGTCCAATTGACAGCCATCGTAGGTGAAGCGCAAACCAGGGCATAGCATCATGGGCTCCCTGCACCTGCGTATACGACAGGCTTTTACTTTTACCAGACGAGCAGGACGCAGGGATGTCTCATTGGCTGGGGGGGGGGAAAAGCTTTCGCTGCAAGTTACAGCGAGCTAATGTGCCTTTATCACGACGGCAGCTGAAACATGAAAATGTAACATCTGTCACACAGTCCCTGAACGCCATTTGTCTTAGCTCGAGCCGTTGCAGATACCTTGCCGTCTGTGTCTGTGTGTTATCGACGACGGTAGTGATGGTCATCATTTGCTAATAGGCAAGGGCCGCGCTTGGTTCACCATTTGTTGGACCGTTAGCTCTTCGTAAAGGAGATCACACCACTTTCTTTGCCAAAATTGCTGTCGTTACCGTAGCTGTACATGATAAAAATTTCACCATTGCCTGCGCTTTCGGCCTGTTTGCGTATGTATGGTCGTAGAACGTGGAGAATGATTCTAAGCACCGTGTTATGACTTGGAGAAATCGATACATTGAATGTTATCCCCCGCCAACATTTACGAATTTCCGCTTTCTTCATCCTCCGTACACCTTCGCTTCCGAAATTCAAAACCTCAGGAGACGCTTCCGTCCCAGACCTTTCCGTCCTAACACCCAACAACACCTCGCAAGAGCTGCCACTTCTCCGTGCCGCCATCGAAGGCAAGTCTCCATCAGGCCTCAGCATCTGCCGCCAGCTATGTCCAGCGCTTCCAGGACTATACGATTTCCGGCTTCTCTAAGGTGGATCCTCATGACCAGACCTGTCCTCCAAGCGGTACACTCCCTCTCCAACGGAACGACGAGAACAAGAATCTCGGCATCGAGGTCCATGACTCCATGCGAGAATTCAACCCCTCTTCAAACAGGTATCCTGGTTACAAATAGGACTGGGCGACTCGTGAAGCACTGATGATTCATGGGATCCAGAATGAAATCGCTCTCTGGAATGAAGCCGAAGCAGTGAAAAAAAGGGACCCTTTACCGCCATGGCTGGCAGGCGGCGATCATGGCTATGCTGGAGCAATGTATCGGGGTCTACGGCCTCGCCTCCCAAGCATTGTCTAGACGCTCGCTTTGGCTGCATCAGACGGCTGATGTGCAGAAGCCCGTTTACTACTGGCTGACGATGCGAGTATCAGAGGCCTTCTCCAAAGCTTCATGTGAGCAGGGCGCGGGCTCGAATGGTTGAAGATTATTCGAAGGCTTGATAGGGGTCCCTGTTCCGGGAAATGGTGGTATCACTTCTTGGTGCTTTGAGGATGAGAGCAGGTATGTGAGGGCTGGGATTGACTCAACATGCTCCTGGTAAAGCGGTGAGACATCATAGTCAGCGAGTTCGCAACTGTTTCGCGGACGCAGTCGACTGGCTTTACGATACCATTGAGTGGAAGCAGAGATATATGCTGCGGGACTGGACCAAGCGCGAGGAATCGAGGCGAGCGGGATAAGGGGTCAGAGAATTTGCGAAAGAATATCCGTTGAGAAATGGGCCTTGAAAAAGATGGCTTTGGCAAGGTAGGCGGCGGGCAGGATTTTCCTTGGCTGGTTTGAAGATGTGTGATCATTAGAAGGAGTCGTCTATCAAACCGACATCTCCACTCCTTTACTTCCGCAGAACAACTTCGCTCTTCTGATCCATTGAGCGTACTCATCGTCCCCCCTCCATCCCCACCCCCATGCACCAACACCAAAAAACACCCAAGTAAAAAAGAAGCCTGAACCTAGAAACGCAGCGAAGAACAGGGGAACGGGACTGGGTACGGCCATCCTTCAACCTGGGTCTTAGACCTCGTGACGGAGCAATGGAAGACGGAAAAGAGAACACGCGTCAGTGAAATCCGGAGGAGTTTGGCCGCAGCAATGTATGTCTAAATATAGTGATAACCCAACAGGGTGTGAAAGGAAACATGCCTACCATACCACCTACCCAGAACATTGCTCTGCGGGAACTCCAAAAGCAATGCCCATCACGCTATCCGTATGCTCCGTCGTCTGATACTGCCATAAGCTTCCTGCCATGACTGTGTGTGGTGTTACGAACCAGAAGAACTATTCGTCCAATCCAACCTCATCATGACAAATCTGGCGTCACCCAAGAGTTGGTTTTCCTCTCAATCAGTCATTCCTTCACTCTCCTCTCCACCCGTGCTATACGCGTCAATCATATCGCTCTTGTGATCGTCCTCTTCCTCAACATCAGCCATGTCCTCGTCCACAATTTGCCCCACTTCCACTCTCATTTCGACCGCTCTTTCCCCTTCTTGTCCCTCTACGTCTTCAGGTGGTGGCGTGAAGTCCCACACTTCCATTATGGTCCGCCCTGCTCTACTAGCCATCACAACACATCTTTCACTCTCGAATGCGACCCTCCACACAGCTTCTGCTGGTTGGCTTAGCTCTCTGATTTGTCCTCCCGTTTTTGTGTCCCAGATCTTGACTCTGCCATCGCTACCACCACTGACAATCCGTGCGTCGTCGAACTGTAGAGAAGTGACACTATTGTCGTGGGCCGCAAGACGGTGGATAGGAGCGTTGGTGATGAGTGACCAAACGCGGACAGAGCCATCAGAGCCTCCTGTCACGAGCGTATTACCACGCATCTGAAGTTGACCGACCAAGGAGGTATGGCCTTGAAGGATGGCTTGACAGGTACTGCGTGGATCAATCGGTCAGCTGCTGCGTCCACAGGCAAGATGGGGAGATCAGGTATCATACCCGTCTTGCGGATTCCATATCCTGACACTTGTGTCCAAGCTACCTGTCGCAATTCTGTGTCCGTCAAAGGCAATGGCGTAGATCTGGCTGAAGTGACCTTGCAGGGTGCGCAGACATTGTCCGGTTGGAATGCTCCATATCTTTGCGGTAGTGTCGTAACTTCCTGACACAACAAGATCTCCATGAATCTCCAAGCAGCGAACGCTAGCTTGATGGCCCATGAGAACGTTCGTGCATGCGCCAGTAGTCAAGTCCCACACGCGCAACGTAGTATCTCTCGAGCCAGAGATTGCAGTTCTCGCGTCCGACATCTTGAGACAACGAACGGTGGAAGTGTGACCCCGTAAAGTGTGTACACTCGTCCTGTGTAGACGAGTCAGCACTGGATCTGACCTCGCCTCCTGCTCGACTTACCCAGTAGCCATATTCCATACCCTGACATCTCGATCACACCCACCACTGACCAGTATATCTTCCCAAGGGACCATCGCCCAGACGCCCATCTGATGTCCCAGCAGGGTTCTCTGATGATCTCCTCGAGTATTGAAGACATGAATCTTGGCATTGTCGAGGGCGACAACTATGTACTTTTTCGTCAAATGCAAGCTTGTCACTACGCCTTGATCAGGGTGGATGTGTCTCGCGGTCATCAGACCTCCTTTTCTCCAGGCCGATTCCACCAAATACCTGTGCTTGAAGTGTGACCGATGAGTAGTGTTGGGTCTGGGTTTCCTTTGTTTTCGGGAGCCTGGAGTGGGTACCGAGTCGGAAGGAGTAGCGACAACTTCCGGGTTCTCATCGATAGCTGACATGTTATCAAGTACACGGCTGGGCGACGCTGAGCGCAGATGTTGATTGTAGAGGATTTGACTGACTGATGCGGCTGAGTTGTTCATACTTGAGCCGATCGAGTCGCTGGACATCCTACGGAATGCATGTTTCTCACACAATGTTTTCCAAGCTGAATCGTCGCTCACAATCTCCCGCCATCTCCTCGAAACCTGTGAGGCTCGAACAAAGGTTCTGGGGTCGTCGACGAATTCGAGTATCTGTAACATATTAACCAAAATACCGCAGCCACTACCTAGCATGAATTATCATACCCTAAAGCAGAGTTCGTTCGGTAATGCCTTGAACGGATCTTTTTTCAGTCTTGGACTGACGATCTGGTGCAAGAAGCTCAAAGTATGGTTATCGCACTCATCCACCAGAGATCTCAACCAGTTCTCTTTTGCCGTAATATCCAACACCCGAAACAAGTTCCGTGCTTCCTCCAGGATTGGATCCTCGACGTCGTCCAGGGCGAGGTGCCAAGAAGTGGGTGATCTCTGATGTGGAGTTGGACTCGGTGCGGGTGTCGGAGGGGAAGCAGGGGCGGAAGGTAAGAGAGGGTTTGGAATGGATTGTGGCATCGTGGAAGTGGTATTTGGCGTCAGCGGCGGTTTTGGATGGTTATACTGCATCGAGTCTTTCTTTCGTGAGAGGCGTGAACCAAGGGTCACTGGACCCGAAGAACGTCTGGCATGCATAAACATGTCGTGATCTGGGTCTGAAGCCGCTCGGCCATTATTCCTGTACTTAAAATCCATATCCCATGAAGCTGACTTGTAGAGTGTGATCGTGCACGAGGTAGAGCTAATGTCTATGTACGGGTGTGACAAGTGATGCGGTGATTGTCCTGGTCTGCTGATGATGTCGCTCCAGAAAGATTGCTGTGTCTCAGAAAAGAATAATGGGCCAAACCAGTGCAGGTTCCAACAATGAAGTCTTTCACCTCTGATCCTCAATCCAAGTTTTCCAAGCTGGGTGGTCAGCAAAGCTGATCGCTTGAGCAATCCTTGAGCAAGAAAGCCGAGGAAAGAAGCAATCGCAGGATGAGGGGTAAGAGGGTAAATGTTTTATTCTTCTCAGGTCCAGGTACAAGGTTTTATAGTACATCGGTACCTAAATGTTTCTGGGTAAAACGACCAGCTGGGAGATGTCATGCCCGAGGTCGTCCAGTCCTTGATGCGCTTGGCGAGCGGAGAGTTCTGGCGGCTGGAGGAGTGGCGCGGCGTTCCTCGGGGAAATTGGAAACTGCAGGGGGGTTTGGCTCGGCGGGGTTTTTCTAGGCGTCTTGAGTCTTCCTCCTTCCTTTTCCGTCTCAGGTACCTGATGCAGAACGTCAATACCTTTCAACAGTTAATGGCTGGTACACCACTTCCAAAGCAGACAGGAATAGATCAGTCTGGACCCTGAGAGCCCACAGACTTGAAAACAAAGAGAATAAAAAGAAGAGAGAGCTGGCCAGAATGTCCAGAACAGAAACTCGACTTATTCCAGATGGCGTCCACCAAAAAGGGTTGTGAAACTGTCTAATGAATATTGAAGGCAAGGTCAATACTACTTTGAGAATGAACAACAGGGATGGTGGAACGCCCTTAGATGATGGGACTGTTGCCTGCTGCAGTATCATGCGTTGACTTTGCCCAGATAATAATCAAATATATCTGCAGGAACGTGATGATCCGTGTTACCTCCCTCAACAGTTGTTTTGACTGCCGCCATGGGCACCCTGAATGACTTCAATTGGGGAAGCACGATACCCCAAGTCAATCTGCTTTCCTGTCTGCAATAATACAATTGATCAGCTTCCTATCTATGCACAAATATTACTATGTAAGTCTTGTGTATCTGATTGCCTTCGCCTTCTGAATCTTCATATGTGATCAAGGATGGCAGTGTTGTAGTAATCGACCCCGAAGTGTTCAAGAGTGAAAACCTCCCTTATTCACACGATTTATACACGTAGGGCGCTCCTATCCGCAAACCACCACCCAGCTCGCACGATTTTTCAACGAAACATTCCTCTTCGCCGATACGCTACTCCTCGCCCAGACGCTTCTTACACCCAAGAGTGCCCAGGGGATGGACTTTTCCTACATACCAACGGAATACGCTGGGTACACTGATCTTGAATTCACCTTACCGCGGACAGTGAACATCCACCACCACTACGAAATGCGTTTCAAGACGACAGGCCAGACCATCTCGCCATCCTACCTCTTCAACGTCCGTATCCTCCAGGTCGCGCTGGCTCTCGTCTATCTCGTACTACTATGCTACTCAGGTGTCCACCATGGCTGGTGGCTCAATCTTCGTCAGCCGTTGGGCTTCGGCAGTGCGTGTTCTCCTTCTCCTCATCACTCTTTGTATGCACTTTTCGAACCCTTCACAGCAGTGTTTGGCGAAGAGTGGTCCCCATTCTCCTACCGCCTGTACGATCCACAGTCACCAAATCATGTCATTGCACGGCGTTCCTCCAATGCTCAGCAGTCCGCATGGAAATCCAAGAGAGCGAGACCGCCACATCGCCAGCAGACCGCTGTTCTCGTGCCACTGCTGACTTTGCCCAGTCTCAGCATCGCTCCTGACCATCCTAGTCGCCATGCCCGACATTCTCAAACGAGATTTTACGCTCTCGAATACGCTCTCGACCTACCTGGTCCATTTCCTCCGCGTGCTTTTCGAAGTCATTCTCATCGCACTCTGGTCCGCCGCCTTCGTCACCATGTTGCTACCCAAAGGCAAGGATTTCAGATTGCTCTTCAACAGGCCACCGTACGTCCAATGGAACTGTGCGGCTGTGTTTGCTGCGATTGAGTTGTAAGCAAACTCCCCTTTACGTTGCTTGTAACGAAAAGCGTGACGGTCGTTGGAAGGGCGAAACATCAGGTCTTGATGCTGATAGAATGTTGCAGGCTTGTGTTTGTCTGGACTATGATGCTCGTGCTGCAGGAGAAGTACAGGGTTCACGGTGGGTCTGCTTAGATATGCCCTCCCTTAGAGGGCCGTTGCTGAAATGTCCAGTCTAGGCACCAGTGGTGTTTGAGCTAGGAGTCAGCTACGAAGGGGTTGCGTCTACTGCCATTCCTGGAGTAAATATCTGATGGGGACGATAGCTTTGTCTTTACGACCTGTCGTGTCGCTGGTCTTCCCCGTGGGGCTTCAATGATAGAATGTGGAGCGTTGATGTTTTCAGGATGTTAATGAGAGCAATCGGTCATAGCTCGTGCTGTGCTCTATCAATATCATTCCATTGTCTACATGTCACATCTTCTCTCCGTTTTCGTTTCCCGGTCTGAATATCCGGAGCTCTCTTCTTTCGAAGGTCCACATTGTCGAAGCCCTTGTTGTTAAGTAAGTCGTGTCTCACCATGTCATGATGGGCACTCATAATAGAAAACACAGGATCATATAATCGCCTGCTTTCTCATTGGGCTTTTGATACATTGCTCTACCTTCCTAGTCCCCTTCCCTCAAACTGCTAATCCTCATCCCAATCCGGATTCTGCCCACCCGGGGGTTTCGGCCCTCCAGCTTGCCTCGCTACGATGATCTGATCCACACTCAGCACCGTCCTCGCGGCCTCCGTCGCCAGCCTAATAGCCCACTGCTTTGACACCAGCAGATCGAGGATCCCTTCTTCCTTCGCATCTAATGTTCCCGTACCGTCGTCGTTCTCCACGTCCACACCCATCGTCCAATCCGGCTCGTCCTCTTCGTCGTCATCTTCATCTTCGTCACCGTCATCGTCGTCATTTTGGTTGGAGGAAGATTTGTGATGGGCAGCATATAAGGTTGCAAGAACCTCGGTAGCGTCTAGACCAGCGGACTCGGCGAGCGTGCGGGGAATGACTTCGAACGCTTCCGCATACTTCTTGATGGCATACTGTGACAACTCAGGCGTCCTTTCCCCAAACGCTGATATCCGCTCAATCAATTGCATTTCTGTAGCACCGGCTCCGGGTACCAGTTTGGGATCTCTCGTAATAGCTTTCACAACATTAACACCGTCATCGATCGCTCTCTCAATATCGTCGAGATGGTTTTGTGTAGCCCCTCTTATGACTAGCGTAGCTGTCCGAGTAGCGTCGTTTTCTTGCCTGAATACTGTAACGCGGTCTCCGCCTATCTCCAGCGTTTCGACTATGTCGACTTTACCCATCTCATCCGGCATTGGTGCGCCGAGACGAGCGAGGGGTGTGGCGCCCACGACGCGACAAAGACGGCGGAGTTCAAACTTCGAAAGGACTTTGACGACAAGAATGCCGAAGCGGTTGAGGTAGTGAAGTGCTAATTCTCCCACGGTTGAGCCTGCTACGACTACTCGTAGGCCCGAGTCATGTAGCTCTTTGATGATAGTTTCGAGTTGGCTTTCCTCCCCTTTGGTGAAATCCATCATCTCCTTCGCATTGTGCAACAGCACCGTTCCCTTCGTCTCTGTCTGGCTTGTATCAATCGGACACGAGAAAACGCCCACCTTTGCCTTCTTAGCCTTCTTGATGCTTCCGTCTGGCTCGCGGCCGAATACCATGCCTTTGACCACTTTTGACTGTTCGAGGCTGCCGCCCATGATTTTCACGACGCGGATGTTGTCGACGTTGAAATTTACGGCCTGTTTGGGAAGGACAGCGAGGACGGCTTCGGCGACCATGTCGGCGAGGAAGTCTTCGGAGCCGGATTGTTTGGAGGCGATCACTGTGCGGATGGCTTTGGCGAGTTCGGGGTGGGAGCGGAGGTCTTTTACCGAGTCGACAACGAGCTCTGCCGGAACATTAGTGCAATGCTCCATTCATCGCCGTATCAACTTGTTTCTGCAAGCACACATACGGTCCAAACACCTCAATGCCTCCTTCTGTGCCCTCTCAAACCCCTGCACCACATCACTAGTCTTCAACCCCATCCTCAGCAGCTCCTCGGCCTTTTTCAACATCTCCCCACACAGCACTATCACCATATTCGTAGCATCGCCCATCTCCGCTTCTTGCTGTTGACTAGCCATTACTATGAGCTTTGCTGCAGGATGCACAACATCGAGTTCTCGTAATATGGAGGCCGCATCGGAGGTCAGTATCATCTTTTGCAAATGATTGATGACGATTTTATTCCGGCCATAGGGACCAAGTGATGTTTGCACCGTTTGGGCTATGGCTCGACATGCTTCTATGTTCCGTATTACAGCACCGTCTTCGGATTCGTAGCTGGAAAATAATCAGTCGAAGGTCTTATTGGAGGTCTTATGCTGAGGCACTGAAAAAGACATACTTTTGGTATCCTTGCTTGAAGAGACCACCATTAGGCGCACCGGGCATAGAAAGAGACATCTTGGTGGGCTACAAGAAGTGGAGAAGAACAGATTTGGAGGACAGCTTGCGAGGCACCAGAGAATTATGTTCTTGGCACCATGCAATCTTTTGGAACGCGGTAGTTAGCGCGACTGCAGATCTCGGCTGCCGTAGCAAAACCCTAGTTACTGTGATGACTTTTTGTCAGGGTTTGCTGAAAGAAGAGTGTTTGATACGAGTACTTACTTGTCAAGCCATATCCTCAATCGTCTTCACGAATCCTTCCATTCCCCCGCCATGGCCTTTCCCCTGCCCATTCCTCCACTTCGTCTCTTCGAAATCGATGATCAATCTTGGTACTGAACCTCTACCCCATCCCGTTCTTACCAATAAATACCAACTCAATTCTAGGTTTCCCGCTCCTTTCCGCGCTTTCGTCCAAGCTGGTCTCACTTTCTTCTGGGAATACAAAGCCCCAATCCTCCAGCCCGCATCCCCGGCCTCTCTCGTTGCCCGTACGCTCCAAACCGTCCTCGGCCCGTCCATTGCCGACTATACGTTTGTCGATTTTTGCTCCGGTGCCGGCGGACCTACGCCGTTCATAGAGCAGGAGGTCAACAAAGCCTTCAAGAAATTGAGTGATGGTGGGAACATACTCGTACGGAACGAGGACACGGGGGCGAACGGGCATATGAATGGTTCAGGAGACGGAGGGCGAGGAGGTGGGGTGGACTTCGTGATGACCGACATCCACCCCCATTTGCCAGAATGGGTGAAAGCCAGCAAAAAGAGCAAAAACCTGCACTACGTCCCCTCCCCCGTCGACGCAGCCAATGCCCCGCACGACTTGCTCTCGATGGCCGGCACGCAGGAGAAGAACAAGAAAATATTCCGCCTCTTTTCCCTTGCTTTTCACCACTTCCCCGACCCCCTCGCCACTCGAATTCTGCACAACACTCTCACACATTCGTCCGGCTTTGCAATTTTCGAGCTGCAGGATCGCGACTTGGGTAGCATATTTACGATATTGGGCATGTTTCCGTTGCTGTGGGCGGGAAGTTGGTATTGGTTTTGGGGCGATTGGGGGCTACTTTTTTGGACTTATGTGGTACCGGTGGTGCCGTTCGTGTTGGTGTTTGACGGGGTGATTAGTTCTCTGAGGACAAGGCGGGAGGGGGAGGTTTTGGAGTTGATTAGGGAGTGTGGGGCTAGTACGGAGGGGTGGAGGTTTGAGACAGGGAGGGAGGTACATACGTGGACAGGGGGAACGATGAATTATTTTATTGGGATTAAGAAATCTGGTGGGAAGAAGATGCAGTGATAGGTACAGAGACGTTTCTTCGCCTAAGACAGCTAGCCGGGATGTGAAATTGTATGGCCCATAATCTATGTAATCTATGATATAAACTCGCTGAGATGCTGGGACGGCAGAAAGAAGCGGTATACGGTCGTATTAAGCCACCATTCGTCTGTATCGAGCATCATCTCAGGTGACTCAGTCAACGTCTTCAGTGAGAAGACCGTCTATTGTCGCTTTTGGCCTCCGTAGTATCATCATCTCCAGCGAGATACCCGGCCCAAATGCACAAGCAACCACATGCTCCCTCCCCTCTCCCAAATTCCTTAGAAGGTCCATGACTGCCATTATCGTCGCGCTGGAGCTGTTGCCACAACTCACGTAGATTTCGTAACTTGCTCGTAGATGATCCACAGTCAGGTTCATTGCTTGTTCAACGCCAGTAATGATCGTTGAACCTCCAGGATGGAGCGCCCAGTCGAAGTCACTAGCCACAGGAGATTTGCCATTCGTATGCAATGCTGGGATTGATTTCAAGAGGTCTTGAAAGGCTGGAGATACTGCAGCGGCGGCCATGGCTGGTACGCGAGGTGTAAGGACGACCTTCCAACCTTGAGAAAAATTAACTTTCAGATACACTGAATCTGACCATGGATACTATACGAACCCAAAGGGTCGACGTCGAAGCCCAAGTCTTTATCCGTGTCCTCCAGTATCTCATGCTTCCAACCCAGGAGCTCATAGACCGGCGTGAGGACATCATGTTCTTCTCCAATACCATTGCTCAGGACGCAGGCCGAGGCACAGTCGCTGAACAGACAGACCCCGATTCGTGTCTTCTGCTCCTTGTCGATCGAATCCAACTCTGACCGCACCATGACACTCGACAATTCGCAAGCGAAGACTAACACTCGTGCAGGCTTCTTTCGAAACGATGACCCTAGTGCCAGGTTTGCGGCTGCCCGTATTGCTGCGAGCCCCCCTGAGCAGCCTATACCGTGCAGCAATACCTTCTCCACACCGGCCCGTAGTCCTAGCTCTTTTGTAACGTAGTGATCAAAGCCAGGGTTGGCAGAATTCGTACATGTTGTAGAGACAACATGTGTAATTTCGTCCACGTTCCCACCCCATTCTTCTATGGCTTTCTTGCATGCTTTGACGGATAAGCCAACGCCTTCTTTACGGAAGAAGTCATTGAGCTCGGAGATGCTGGGGGCAGTGGGCTGATTAACGAGAGGATGATCGATGTCGCCGACGGCAGCACGAGCGTCGATGCCAGTGTAGCGATTGATAGAGAGAACCTTTTTGAGCCTGGGACAAAGCTTTTGTCAGCATGAAGGAATGATAAGCTTGACGGGCAATTGAGAATTGAAAGCCATTGCGGGTCAGGGATTAGGAAAGTGAGATCTGACAGGAAAGCCTCACGCTGTTGACGGTGGATAGAACCTGTTGGCCAGAGTCTCTAGGGCTTCCGGTCCCACTCTGAAAGGCGGATATTCTGCACCCAGACCAAGGATAGAAAGGTTGAGACCGCTTTCAAAACGATCGTGTGTGGTAGTGCCGTTGACTGCTGTAGGTGACATGGCTGGGACAGCAGAGAAAATAGTAGAAAAATGGCTATTGCAATCGCAGTGGGCGCTCGTGATGCACTACCGTGATAGTCTAGTACCTGACTTTTGTGCTGTAAAGACTGTTGGGGAGCTAGTGGATGTAAGCTGCTGAGTGGTCATAGCTAGCGAGAAACGGGAATACGGGATGGGCAATGCAAGGTACCAGGCAACAAGGTGGGCGATTGGATAGTAAACGTCATAGCGGGAGATCGTTGAGGAAACGATTACGCATCTCAGGCATCTAGCAAGACTCAAAGAGACGGGAGATAAGAGAGAGTAATCGGAGTTATCAGCGATTCAACCTCGTCCGCGCCGACAATCCCCAGGATCTCGGATTTCGATCTCCGAGATCACTTACGAGTTGACTGCTATTTACTAGCCCTACTTTATTCATCAAGTTCTCACAACATCTCCCCGAGGGTCCCGTCACAAGCACCAGACAAGCGCTACTTTACCCTCTGGGCGCTATCCTCTAGGCGTAACGGTTGACCAGCAGTGGTCGGACCTTCCTCCGACCCGCCAAGAGCCCCGCAATGTACACGTTGCTCGCCTGCTTGTTCGTAATCACCACCTTGTGGTTCCTTCAAGGTCAGAGGTCGGCCATTAGACGCAACGGAAAGCGTCTACCGTAAGTCTGTTACATCATGAAGCCTGCTCTTTCTAATCCGCAAGATCAGACGGCCTCCAGGTACGCTTCCCCTGGCCGGCAATGGCATCTGGTTTCTCCAACCACGGCATAAGTTGCTGGATTGGTTTACTCGTTGCGAAAGTCTCGTTGGATTCAGCACATTTGAGATATCTGTCCCGTCTCTCCCACCAGGCATAGTAATCAGTGATCCTGCAAATGTGGAGCATGTCTTGAAGAACAACGACATCTTCATCAAGGGAGAATTCTTCCGAATCAGATCTTGGGACCTGTTTGGTATGTCATTGGCCTGACTAGAACGAGGTAGGGTTCTTGGGGTCGCTGTAGAATTTCTTGCTGACAATTGTATCAATTAGGAAATGGCATCATCAATGCTGACGGGGACTTGTGGAAGATCCAGCGAAAGGCGGGACTTCGATTCTTCAATAACGCCAATCTAAGAAATTTCATCGAAAATGTTGTGCCACCCATCCTCCTAGACACTGAGGAATTTCTCGACGGTGCCGTGAGAAAAGGCCGAGTCATAGATCTTCAGATCGTACTCTTGGATCTCACCACACGTTTGATGGGCAACATGGCTTACGATGTGCGTGAATTTGCTGGGCTCCCTTTTCAATGAGTAGCATGGGACGCGTATGGTCTGTGCATAACGGACAACAAGCTGAATAACAGTGACTAGATGGATATGCCAGCGTCTTTACCGTTCTCGAGGTCCTTTGACTTCGCCTCTGGCGCAACTGGAGAACGTTTCCAAAACCCATTCTGGAAGCTCAAAGAATTCATCCTTGGCGCCCCTCTTCGTAAAGCGGTCTTTGACATCAAGAAATTCGGCAATAGCATCGTCTCTGCAGCAATCCAAAAAAGAAAGAGCGAGCACGGCTCGAGCAAAACCGACATACAGAGGAACTCCGATCCTCTACAAACCAATCTGATTAACTCTCTGTTGGACCACATCGATGATCATCAAGTCGTTGCTGATGCAGCGATGAATTACCTGTCTGCGGGCACGTGGGCTCTAGAATCTAATCATTTCATCGCTGACTTTTGCTTCAGGTAGAGACACAACAGCTCAATCTTTGACTTGGACCTTCTATCTCTTAATGCGTCATCCGGATGCACGAGAGAAGATACTGTCAGAGTTGCGCTCAACGTTCACTGAAGCTAATCACGAGCTTCCCTTATCTTTTGATACCGTGCAGCCTTCACACCTGCCCTACATAGCGGCAGTCTTTAATGAAAGCTTACGCTTCTATCCACCGGTGCCTGTCGAGCTCAAAGAGTCCACGGCTGAAACAACCTTCCCGGACGGCACCTGGCTGCCGAAAGGGTCAGTAGTAATGTGGGCCACTTGGGCAATGGGCCGCTCGAAGAACACTTGGGGTGACGACGCTGACGAGTTCCGGCCTGAGCGATGGCTCATAGCTGGGGATGAGGGCGAACCTTTGGTTTCGAAGACAATGAGTGCTTTTGCATTCCCAGTCTTCAACGGAGGTCCTAGAGCTTGCCTTGGCAAGAGAATGGCGGAACTTTTGGCTGTCCATGTTATTGCTAGTCTGATCTGGAAGTATGAATTTGTGGAAGTGTTTGACAAGCAGGCCATACTTGGAGAGACGCCGAAGGAGAGACGAAGCCAGAATAGCTTGACTTTGCCCATGGAGGGTGGCTTGCCTTGCCATGTACGACGAAATGGCTCTGGGGCTGGAGAGTCTTCATGAACTCCGCACATTCACGTGAGATTACCCCCAGGCCTAGGACAGTACAGAACTTAGATCCAATGATGTTTGTGGCCTTGAAAGTTTGCTGGTCTTTGACAAATACATACAAAAGGAGATTATCTCTAAGGCACGGCCTACTGAAACACAGCAAACATGCTTGAAGAGTTTCATTGTCGTTGCTTTCACCGTGGATGGTAATCTACATGTGACAGTTCATCAGGCATATGGACGAGAAAGGCTTATAAAGAAACACTGGTCTCAAGCAGTATTCCATAAACTTCTTCAATGCCGAGCCTTTGTCACAACGCTATGTTCTTGCATCAAAGGTCGTGATCTTGCCAACAGCGCCTTCAGAGATCCAAGAAGTTGATCGCTCCTTCCACAGGCCAGTGTCGGTCTCTTAGGAGGCTGCTGTTTCACCCCTTCGAGCTTGATCTTTCTCTCAAATCAACACATCTACTTCCGCTACAAACACAAACTTCAGTCTTCGCCAACATCTGAGCTTTGGACTGCTAAGCGCAAGAATGCCTCAGCTGCGTCCACGACCCCCCAAAGCAGACAGTGTCAAAGGGGAAAGCCCCAGCCCAGACCACGAATCAAGCGACGAGGAGCAGGCACACTCTAGACCTAGAATCCGCCAGTCAAAGAGTCATGCATCACAGGCACGGCAAGACTCAGTTCCCGAGGCGGACACCCCTACAACATCTCCCATGCCCAAAACAGACGATTCTACGAGCACAAAGCCGTATTCGCATCTACTGGGTTTCATGGTGAGGAAAATTACCAGAAAACACGAGAAGCCAATCCGCGATGAGTACGACGAGGAGCTGAGATCGCTGGGAGAGCGACGCAAAGATGCGAATCCTGGACAAGCTGGAGCCATGGTATGTACACTTTCGGAGCGTTTTTCCCCTATTCCGGAACATTTTTGGGGGTTGCAAGCCCCGTGTAGGGCGCAAAAGGCCATCAAATATCCCTTTGGGCTGTCTCATTGCTCGGCGCTTTACCTTGAAGAAGCAACACTGACTCCGAAAACGTTGTAGGACCGGTCCCTTGAAGAGGCCGCGAAGCGCAAGTTGCAAGCCAGACTTGAGGCTGTCGAACCTGTCATCGCAATGGCCCTTTTACCATACGCGGATACCATAATCTCCGAGGGTGAGCTTTATATGGGTCCACGCTCGGAGTCTACTTCGGAGGAAGATTCGCCCACGGATACATCAGCTGAAGAGCAGCCCAACGCCGGCAGCACCAACGACCCGACCGATACTGATTCACACAACTCCGAGAAGAATGTCCCTTCGGAGTCTTCCTTTTCCCCTGAGGGCACCGAAACTCCCGAGTCGGACATCTAAGTGCGAATGGCTCGACAGAAGGGATGTGTCCCTGACTGAGCAGGATGGAGTCATACTCTACGAGTCGTGTTGTTGCAAGCATGGGAAGGATGGTCGCGAAAACGGCCAGAGTGCCAGGATCTTTAATACAAGCATGTCCATTCCTTCATGCCCACTCTTGAGTAAATTAGATTAATAGCAGAGACTAAGCGCTGGCCCTTTTCCAAAACTGAACTTTCTTTGCGTCTTTCATGGAGGCCTATGTGCATGATCACGAGCACGGTTTTAATCGGTCTCTCCTGGCTGATACCTCCCTTCTAAGCGTAAAGACCAGATGTTTCAACATGTTTCATACACCAAACTCATCTCACCGTGTCACCTGTATTTCTCTCCATAGAGGAGGAGGAGCCGGGAGCGCTTTATGCCAGTCTTTTGGTGGTTTCATAGATGAATGATGAGATCTGAACGCTGCTGAAATGAAAATGGCTCTGAATTTCCAGTGTCGCATGCATGCACGCTATGGAGAGCCACACGCCCTTTCGCAACTATAGTCTTTGTTTGAACATTTTCACGGAATGGATATAGATAGCCTTTGTTCAATATGGGAGTCGAGATGCGCTATCTCCTGTCTCTCAGCGCGGTACCAGTACAGTTTACAATCGGGGCCGGGGGGGGATTTTCGTCCCGCGCTTGGTATTGATTGGATTGGCGGATTATAAACGGGTTCAATGCACCTGCCATGCTGGCTGGCTGGCTGGCTGGCTGGCTGAATAGTGAGTGGCGGCTTAGGTGGAAGTTGTTGGGTGGTTTTTTTCTCTTCTTTTCTTTTTTTTGGGGGGAAGGGGGGGTGGGGAGGTTACTCGGGCTGAGGAAATGATGCAGAATTGGGCGATGGCGATAGCCCCTTTCAGGCAGACTCAATCAAAACTTTCCTCCCCATGCTGTTCTCAATCCTGCTGCGCTCTCGAAATATCATTGGCATTCACAATAGGGGTGTTTCTTAGAATTGAGTATCGTTTCTCAGTTTGTCCTGTCTGTTTCTAGCTAACCCACGTACAAATTGGGCTCAACTTGGCCAGAAAGCAGTATGTCTCCGTAAACCGATCGCATGCAACATCTCTCAAGCAGCCATCGCCATCCATGTGTCTTCGGTCCGTCCACGGATTGTCTCTCTCTTAGGAGCTGAAGAGCATCATCGAGACCGTGTGGATCGGCCCATCAGAGAGAGCCCGTGTTCGCGGGGCAGACCGCATTACACATTGGACATGTTGTCCCGCGTACCACGTGTGCGCCGCAGTTGGGAGTCGGGCATACTGTCGCCAAGCTCTGGTTATCGACCATGTCCCCACCGGTATCGGCGTTCCTTTCATCGTCGGTGTGACGCCCAAGGTCGCGCGCAGCGACACCGACAAGCTCTTGAAGGAGACGGACGAAAGGCATCTTCCTTAAGGCCGTTGTTAGCTACCATTTGGAGCAAGAAGCATGTTGTTCCGGGCTTACCTGGCAGAATTAGGATGAGTGTCTAGGAGGAGACTGGGATACAGTTATGATGGTGCAGTGGAGAGCGGTGTGGTTCTGAACTCTCAGTCAGCTGCAAGTCCATGCTATCCTAGGTGTTGTGTACTTACGTGATTGGGCTAGGGGTTTGAGGTTTGTACCAGCTTGAAGGCTGTGGTGAGGGATGGTGGAGTGCTGAGTTCTAAGAAAAGCAAGAGTAGTTGGGGTCCCGTGTGTTCTTGTAGCTTGGGACTCTTTCATAAAGGAGCGTGTGTTAAGAGAGCGCGCTGGTAGGACCCAGAAAGCACCATTGCTATTGTGTCCTCTGCCTCCACGGATTCCTGGCCAGTAAGCCCTCTTGTTTGGCCCACGATTCGGTCAAGAGGTTATATTGGGCAGTCAGAGAGTCCTGCTGCCGTCGATCTTGTTTAATTCGGAAATATCAGACCAATAAGCCTTCGTTCATGGTGAACCGTGGGGCCGGTAACGCAGCCATGGGGTCATTCAAACTTCGCCACTATCAGTTCTATTATATTCTTAGCAATATGACCAGCAAAGCCTCTCATTCGTCTCACGACTTAATCAAAGTTTGGCGTTGAAAGTCATCGAGGTCACGTTGCGGCCAGTTTTCCTGCCGAGGTAGGCACTTGGCCAGCAAGTTCTCTCTGATGGCCAGAGTTGATTTTGAGAAGTTCCGAATTCATCGCGGTCACATTACTGTCGATCTCACTGCATCGGCAGACATTTGACCACTAAGTTTCCTCCGATACTCAAGCGCTCAGTCGGCTGTGCAGAATCGAAAACTTGTTGAAGTCACGTTGCTGTTGAATTTGTTGCGTCCGTAACTGCTTGGCCAGTAAGCTCTCTTCCGGCAGGAAGTTTTAGTGTAAATTATAAAGCAAGGTCCATCACGGGGCTTTTTGGAACTCGACGCTTGACCCAAAACAGGGCATGATCTCCGTGTTCCGCTTACCTCGACAATAAAAAGTACTTTGGATTGTGGGTCAATTGAGAGCGCCTGACGGATTATTCCCCCCGCCCATGAACCGCCACATCGCCGCCAAGGCCAGCACTGGGGTTTAGAACGATCCGAGGGTATTTCGTGGCCAAAGCACCATTGATGGGACAGCAGATAGGCGATTTAGACCATTCGCAAGAGGAACCGCTTCCGCTCCGAGGCTACGGATGAATCATGATCATTTCAATTGTGGCGAGCTCAGCGTCTGTACTGGACGGAAATCAGCTCACGGTAATGGTTGGGTAGTAGCAAATCTTTTCGACCGAAGGGCGACGAGAATGCAGGTGAAATCTATCAACATGTCTGTAGAAGCGCTAAGACTCTGAGAGAATCGAGCCCCGACGAGATTTTGATACATCTGGGAGCCAGGCATCAGGAAAAGCTACAGTGGACTTTTTGTGAGGAAAGAACTGTCTTTCAAAGCTCGGAGGTATCTTTGAACCAACGGAACCCCTTCTCGACTGGTATTGAGTAGTAGCCGCGCGCTTATTTGTAAACATTGAGCCTGCAGTGAGACGTAGAAATCGACAAACTGAACCCAAATGCTTTATTCAACAATATTCTCGGCCAACACTGATCACCCTGAGTTCAACTCAATTAATCACAATTATGACAGACAAGCGAGATTTCGAAGGTTACAAGTGGAATGGAAAGTCATCTCACATTGAAGATAGTCCTTATGGTCGGTGTATTCAAAGGCTCTTGGACCGCATCAACTGGGATGCCTTGTGCCAGTATGCTTCGAGGCTCCATGACGACGAGGATTGTACGATCATCCCCCAGTTCACAATGGGAGGACGCCATATGGTCCGCCGCGTCATTTTCCAAAGTGGTACACGATGGATTGCTCGGGTTCGCATTACGACACCCATGAACGAAGACGAAGGGAGCCGCTTGCTTCAAAGGGAGGTCGACTGTATTCAATTGGTACAGGAGCGAACTAGTGTACCTGTCCCAACAATCTTCGGCTACATTGCGAGCGCTAGGAACGTCATCGGAGCGCCATTCATGCTGATGGAATGCCTGTCTGGCAATGTGGGAGTCGATTTGAGTGGGGTCGAGATCCCAGCCCAATACAAGGCTTCATTCCATAGAGAAATGGCGAGGTTCCAGGTAAGGAAATTCGGTATCCTTGCTGCACGTATGACACTGATTGTGGATTAGACAGAGATCTCGTCAATAACCTTTCCGAAGATTGGCGCTATTGTCAAACTTCAAGACGGAACATACGACGTGGGCCCTCTTCCCGGACTCGGTGGGCCTTTCATTACAGCAACCGAGTACTTTGAAGCATGGGCTAGATCAGCGAAGTTTGTTGAGACATTGGATCGAGTGAAGCAGATCTGGGGGGACGGTTATGAAGAAATCATAGCTCAGATTGTCAACTTCCCTCCAAGGGTCGGAGAGCTTGCCTCCAAGATTGCTGCTCGAGATCAGGGTCCCTTTCCGCTTTTCCACGTCGACTTCGGACACAATAACATTGTCGTAGACGATGACTACAACGTGCTTGGTGTGATTGATTGGGAACATGCATCCTCGGTGCCTTGGGAACGAATCTATTTCCCATGGACATTGTCAGTCGTGCCAGCACCGATGGTACCAGATAATTACGACGAGAACGGTGTACCGAGAGACTCAGGTACCAAGGCCATAATAGGCGAGCAGGAAGGGTACATCAATACAGTGCGGGAGACGGAACGAGACAAAGGGCTGTCGCCCTTGTTGTCCGCTACCCTAGCGGATCAGGCCAGTCAGGACCTGGCCTACGCAATGAAACTTTACACCGAAGATGGCATATGCGGGCAATATACCAATGTCTTAGATGTCCACCAAGAGAGATGGGTAGAGGATAAGGGACTCAGCATCAGTGATGGAGCAGGCAATTCGGAGGACTTCAAAGGCGGCGCTCATTGATTTGCGCAGCGCTGCTTTACACTGCTCGGTGATTGGCCCGGCGTACATTCTAAGCTGCTCAAGCTTGCGGCAGCCACGAGCAGGCAGCGAGCGAGTGCGGCACAAACTGTCTCGGTGACTAGGTCCCCTGCATCAGTGTAGAGTAGAGGTATTCCATGTTTCGTCAAAGATAACCCGCTCTTCCTCGAATGTTCTCTTTCCACGACAAAGGATTCCTTCGAAGCGTATCTGGCGATGCTTTGTTTGCATCGCTGGATGACAGAGTATCGCAAGGTGCGTAGGTATTGCAACGCGCTGTGGGAGAGACAACGTGGCAACTGCGCATGAGCAGAGACGCCTGTCCAAACTCCACAAGAGCAAGGCATATGTTATCGGAGAAGCTGATCGGGTTACAGCATGCTGTACAAAGGGGCGGTGTTTCTCTTGATTTCCTGCTCGGAAGCCAGCCAAATACAAGTATTGGAGAGAGTGATGATTTCGATTAAGGGGCCTGTCTCCAGAGGCTTGGCATAGCAAGGCTGAGTGGTGCGGCCAAGGTTTCCTTCCATCTCGCCACCACCTTCGCTGTCAGGCAAGATTCTCAGGTTTGGTGTGTTGCATCAAATCCACCAACTATCTTGATCCCAGCAGGATCACCTTGAAACTCTACCTCTTGAGGAATTAGGACCCGAAGACACTTTGTCGCTTTCCCTCGTCACTGGCTTCATCTATTGGTACGATTTTTTCCCGTACAGCGTCTCGGGACCATGACCATCTCCACTTACCGTCAGCTTGGTAACCGGAGATTGGCAAGATCGTTGACTGTACCTTCGCTCTTTGACGCCTGGGCCCGGGAAATGTCCGAAATGACATAATGAGAATGTCGGACGATTGGCGCTCCACTTTGATCTTGAAGAGCGCTGCGCCCTCATATGCCTGTCGTTTCAATGCGTGCATCGTACCTGGAGAACCCATTGCATGAGAGAAGACGTGTTGCGATGCCATTCTATCCCTAACCCGAACCACGGTTTGGCAAGAGTGGTAGGTCAACGCTTTGGATCTACACTTCAATCTCATGAGCGTCACATGGAACCATACATCTCACCCACCCAAGCTCGCGAGCCGCCTGACTCTTTTCAATAATCCACAAAATTTGGCTGGCGGATTTGCTTTTCCTGCAAAAGCCTTTCTTCACTACCGCACTTTCCGCTCTAGCTATTGCACTTTTTCTTCGCAACTCTCCCAACACCCCCACAGCTCTCAATATCACTCACCCACTTTGCAAACCCCCAAACCTCACATGCGCGAGCGTCGTCGTCCCACATAAGCTGGCGACATCAATTCTCCCGCTCGTTACCAATCCCCTAAAGACTCCGTTGCTACCAATCCTACCCTTCGAACAGCTATCTCTTGAATGGAAGTGCACTATCACCAACGAAAAAATTACCACACAGCGCGTCCGAAATGGAGTATTGCGGCTTGGCGCCATCTTCCTTGCCGTATCCAGAAGCTTACGTCTCATGCGGCCCCCAACACCAGTTGAAGCCCAAGATGGACATTCTTCCGAGCTGTCCAAACATCTCGGACTTTACGGCAACTCCCTATTGGAGCATCAACCTCATCTTTGGTAGGCATCGTACGAGCTGGCCGCAATGTTCTATGGCACGTGCGAAAGATATGCCAATTGGATTGGATACCAATGGTTGATGGAGCCTCGACGTACCTGATCCTCCTCGTTCCTAAGTAAGACTACCCACGCAGAGAGCAACCTCCTCAAAAAGGGATTGTGGATCACCAATCACGATGGCTACTATCACATTGGTGAAGCTCCGGCGGCGCTTCCTCTACCATCCCTCGACATGAAACAGGCCCACACCGAGTTGTGTTCGTCGCGCACAGCCGGTCTGACCTCAGCCATTTGTGGATCCCTTCTGGTCTGAACGAGCGAGCCGAGTCATTTTTTGAAGACTGGGGCCTGAAATCTTGCACCGCCGCTCTGATCTCACCCATTTGTGGATCTCAAATTTTGGTGTGGATGAACGAGCGGAGTTGTATTGGGCAAATTTGAGGCCTCCTATTCTGCTATAAAAAGCCTCTGCAATGCCCCAATGTCTCCCTTTGTCTCCACTATCATAAGTAAATCCTTCCGGAGCTCTTCCTCAACCACAGTAGCTTTCAAACGCTACCTATTGCAGCTCTTCTCTCTCTCACCATTATCCCAGCACCATAATCAACCACCATGCATCTCACCCTTGACATCGTGGCAGTCGTCCTCGCCTTCACCATTCCAGCACTCGCCGAGGACCCCATCTACACCAGCGCCATCACAGGCAGCGCGATTCCCAGCATCACCCCGGCGCCCAAGGGTCCTCGCCCCGCAGTCCAAGCAGCCCAAGTTGCAGGACCACTCACCATCAGCGTCACCAACTCATTCGGAGAGTAATCGGCACTCTCTCAACCCCCTCACTTGCAACACTCGCTAATCAGAGTCCAGCGGCCTCTTCGCCTCCTTCGGCCACAATTCCGGCTCCCCAACTGCAATCAGCTACCCCGGCAATGGTGCCATCGGCTCGTCCTTCCAAGCCGTCTATCCCGCCGACTGGGCCGGACGCATCGCCATCGGCAAAGACAATGACCCCGACTACATCAACCGTGGCAGCTTGATAGAAGCGAGCTACGACAGTGGTGCACCATTCGTCGATATCAGCTATGTCCAGGGCTTCAGTATTCCCGTAAGCTCATTCCCCCATTCCCTCCACTAAATCCATCCACCAAACCTAATACAACCGCTACGGACTTAGATCGTCTGCTCCTGCGGCGGTCCCAGCACAGGCGTCATAACCGGTTGCAACATCCCCCTCTATCACGACAACGGCGCCCCCTGCCCCTCCCCAGGCCCCAGCTCCATCTGCTTTAATCCCTCCAGCAACAGCCCTCAGGCCACTGGTGGACCCGTGCCGCCTTTCTTCGCGCCCTGCGCTGGCGCTGCATACACTTATCCCAACGATAATGGCGCGGGTGCGGGATGTGGGAGTAATTTGATCAGTTGCTGCATTGGGAGTACGTGTCCTAGTGATCCGAAGCAGTGAGTTCGAGAAGTGTATGGGAGAGGGTGAGGGGGTTGATTTTACTTTACATTTCTCCGCGAGATTGCTGAGTCATATCATCGGATAGTGCGGGGGTTTTCCTTTTGATTGGATGGGTGGTTGTGAGGAGGATGTAAGGGCGAATTCCAGAGGTTTCGTTTTGAACAATCACAGTCATTTCCGTCGCAGCTCTTCTCTTGGTGTATCCAGCATACCTACTTTGGATAGATAGCTGCATTGAGTACATTTTTCTCGGGGCCGCCCAACATGTCCTTTTCAGTGGTCCCATTCTACCTTGATCTGACGGAATAAATACGAAAGAAATGTGGTACCACCGGGTCCCCGGCTTCCCGAACGTACATGGCACAACCTCTGGTGCACTTGTCTCTGAGGCTGGCTCCGTAACCTTCGTCTCGACCGGCTTTCGGCCAATCTCATTTTCAGCTTGGCATCGCCATTCACAGCAGATCTGCCATGGACCTCTCTCTCCTCGGCACGCGAGCGAGAGGGTAACGGGACATCGGTCTGGTAGCTCTAGTGAAAAAAACGTGCGTGGAATCCCTTTATCGTCCGTCGATCAAGTCCTCGACTCTCCGTTCCCAGTTACGGTTGAGGGTCTTTCTCGCACCGCCCCTCGCGTGCTGGGACTCCCAGTCTCACACATGCATGCTGCATCCCGGCCTTGGACTCCCGAACCCATACTTACCCTGTTCGGCCGCGCAGAGATTCGGATTGACATGGAACCCCCCCCCCCGGGCCGCTGACTGGAAAACGTCAGGCCCACCACCCGCTGATTTTCGTTCGCGTTGGAGAAGAAAACTTTTCGGGCGGGCGGAGGGAAGGGACTTTCTGTGATTTACGACCGGGCGGGTTTGCTTAGCAATCGGGGCCGGGAAAGGAGTCCGTGTCGTTTGCTGAGCTATACTCGTAGACCAATCGGTTACTATGGGCGATATTGACCGATCCGAGACCATGAGGGAGGGATTCTTTTGCGTCGGATGCGGATGTTGAGGGGGACTCGATGCGGCCGTTTCGGTTGGGATTTTACGGTCGGATATATGGTACCACTGGTGTGCTCGCGAACGTCGGGTTTGCCGATGCTGTCATTCCGTTCTTGGCTGGCCTATTTGATGGTGGGGGGATTTTTCGATTTGATAACCTGGTTTGGTTCGCTGGAGAGGGGAGGGTCGACGAGCTTTTTTTTTTTTTTTTTTTTGGGTTGTATGTATGCTCGTTCATTGTTTGATGGTGTTGGCTTTTATGTTTTGTGGATATGGGTAATTCAAAGCTTTGTTACTTACTTATTTATTTATTTATGTGTGTGTATATATACATATCCTCCTCGTTCCAATATCGAACCATCTATCCTTCCTTCTTCTTCTTCTTCTTCTTCTTCTTCTTCTTCTTCTATGCCAGTCAGTCAGTCCGTACATACATACATACAACATAACATTAAAAAATGAACTCAAATCCGTCTCGTAACTACTTACTTCTTTCTTCTACAAGGTAGGGTGGGGAATAAAAGCCATCGCCAGTTCTTATTTGTTTCGTTTGTCTTGTTTTAATTCGTTGGATTCGAACGAGTTGGGGAATTTACGTGGTTATAAGAGAGAGAGAGAGGTTTTTTCGGCTGTGTTGAGGAGGAGGAGGAGGAGAGAAATGGAATGGGATGGGATGAGGGATGAGCGCGTCATGACATTTGAGGGAATAGGGGGTATAGCTACTTTGAGTGAGTGATGGATTAATTGATCGATCGAGTCTGTGCTGGGGACGAGGCGGTGCGGTTGATGAGGTGGAGAGAGAGAGGAGGTGTTGGAATTGATTTTCGCTTATGGATCAGAGGCACGAGGAGGATTTTCATGAGTTTGAGCGATGATGGAGACGTGGTTTTTGTGGGATGGGGGATGAAGGCAAGGGGGGTGGCAAGGGGAGTCAGGAAGTGGAAATGGTAGTAATTGATTTGTATCCGCACGAAGAAGGTGTGTTGTTCATGAGAAGACAGAGGCTATTGATCAGAGGAGGGATACTCCCCATGGCAGTCGGATGCCTGTCGGTAACATGTAGTATCTACGCTCTTAAGAAAAGATCAAGCCTCAACTCATCATCTTTGATCACGAACAATGACATGCAACAGCTGGTCTTCTTGTCGCAATGTGCTTGCACGTTGAGAAACCACGCATCCTTGCATTCCCTGATAGCGCCATAATGACAAATTTGCCTTGAAGCTCAAGTAAGAAAGTTGCACAGTTTTCCTGTGTAGAAACAGATATGAAAAGTACCCAGAGATCACTCGACCGGTTATATAAGTCAGCGCTGACGAGTGCTGATTCCAGCAGACCCGCTGCAGCGGCCACCGCATGCTTATCTTGTTTTTTTTTTAGAAAGTGGTATCCCCGAGCACTCTCACACCCCCACCGAAGATGAATGCCGAATCACGTGGGGCGAGTGAGTTAGGAGTGTTGATCATTATTTCCATTTTCTACACACACTGTAAATGAATCTGCCAAAACGTAAGTCTTGATTTTGGGACAAGGCTTACATCGTCATCGACAATCAATCCTCTTCGCGTTGTTAAAGCATCGAATTCCCCGCCCGAGAGGAGAAAGTCTGACAAAAGCTTTGAGAGCTCGGCATCAGGCAGGCGTCCGTCTCGCACGCTTCGGTGCCGCCAGATGCTCAGATTCTGAAGAATCTGCCTAGCCCAAGCGGTCTCCGCGTCTGATCCTCGGATCGCGAGTCGAGCCTCCATTGCGTCAAGTTCTTTGTTCGCTCCTTCGTGGGTATGAACTAATGCCAGTGCTCGGAAGAAGCTGAACGCTGCGGCGTTTTCCGCTCCGACTGCGACCATCGACTGTCCGTAGTAGTAGTGTGCTTCACTAGTAGATGAGATCGTTCTTTGGTAGAGCGATGCGGAATCAGAACTGATGAAAAGGTTCAAGATTTGGCGGGCTGATTGATGATCTCCGCAAACTAGGCAGCAGCTTGCATGTTCCAAAGCAAAGTCGGTAAATATTTCGAACATAGGATTGGGAATGATTTGATGGCTGAAGCGCCGGTTTACCACACTTGCGCAATAAAACTCGAAGTATGCCATACCATCTTGACAGGCTTTTATAGCTTGGGTGTATCTGCCCCGAGCGATGTGTTCAACTATTCGAGCCTGGTACTTGAAGGCCTGCTCTAGCGCTTCTTTCCCGTTGGATTTCTCCGGCATCATGAGTTTGGTGATTGCTTGTTGAGTAGCTGCTGCGTCCAGTCCCTTCACAACAACGTTGCCATATCCGCAGGCTTCTTCCAGACAATCGAGTATCTTGCCCAGAGTATTGGCTTTCACTTCGAAAAAGTTCGCGACGATTTCCAAGTTCGATGGTCTTTTAGCCGCAGTCAGGATCTGGCAGACCCTAGGTAAGCCATCTAGTGAGACTATGAATCTTCTTGGCTCCCTTCTGGCCATACCTCCCACCTCTTCGCCCATCTTGCGAATGTCCAGTTCTAGACATGGTTTTTGGGCGAAGCTATTTTCAGCGAGAGGTACAATAGGATAACGTTGCAAAGTGTCCTCTAAATGCCAGCCGGCCATAAATGTTCGAAAGGGGGCGTTGATACATAACATGACCCAGTCATTCTCCTGATAAAGGACCCTGGAAGCTTCTTTGTAGATGTCCTTGTTGACAAGTAGGATGGCCGGTTCAAAATGGTAAGCTTTCCGTTTGATGTTGACAACGGGGCTTGGGGTGAGCATATGGCGATAGATGACCCGGCGTAGTTCTAGAGGTAAGCTTAAGAGATAGCAAGGAGTAGAACTTTGCTGGGCTCTTCCAAAATGCGTGCCTGTGAGACAGATCACTGTTGGTATGTTATTTATCCAAAAAGTATCGTTGAATAGGGTTAGGTGTATCTTGACCTTGTTCCATTCTTCTGGTACCAGGGGATCGTCCCACTGATTGCTGATGATTGAAGGCCGAAGATGCCAAAACAAGATGCGGAGACAAGGGTGAAGAGGACGGTCTCACAATAATAGTAAGCTTGCCAGAAATGAGGGTGAGGTGGATTGTTTACGCTGAGAGGAGTAAAGTAAACGTAAGTGTGTTCTCACAAAGTGAAGACGTTATCAAATCTGAATTCGCAATATTGAGACCATCCTTAGGAAAAGTGCGTGTATTAAAGATGGAGTGTCACAAGAAGACTTGATGGGACCGAGATTTTCATTACACCTACCCGGCGGGGAGGCATTGAACTACCTTAGGGACAATTGATCTTGAGCGGTTAGATTTACCTCGCTCATATCCTGAAAAATGTCGTTTTTACTTAACATTTATAACTTAACCAATTTCTTATGAATTTTCATTGAATTGAAAGCGTTGAAATTGTAACGAGAAAGTGCTTAAATTATGCAGAGGAATTTTGACAATCCGACTTTGGATATCTGCGGGGGCCCTTGCCAAGGCGCGCAAACGATTATTAGAATACGTACGCTAAAGCTCAGCACGGCGCTACTTTGACCGCCCCCTCCTATGATCTGCTGCCTTCTTCTTCTCCCTCTCCTGAACTGCAAAAGCTTTGGTTAATGATATATACTAATCACTAACAATGTCGGAATTAGATAACAGCTTGTACACAAAGAGAGCATTCACCTAGCATCACCCTTCATTCGGGCGACGATCACCCAGACCGTACGACAATAGAGCGCCGGTCACTTTAGGCCTGATAAGGGGCGAGATCGGGATACATTTCGTATGTATGTCTTGGCGTAACTCTTATTCTTTTGCTGAAATATCAAACAACAGCTCACCATGTCATCCCACGAGACACAAGCCGATAGCTATCTTGCACCTGGGGAAAAGAAATGCAACGATGGCACCTTGACAGTCCTGGGATGCGGTGCGTATGTATTTGCCCAAAGAAAGAAAGTCCCAATTGCCGAAGCTGACACCACGGCTCTCAAGGTACTCTCGGTATTGCCATACTCTCTGGCATTCTCTCCTCCCTATCTGAGCAGCCCTCTGCGCGCTCGACCAATGGCACCACTACACCCTCCGAAGAGCTCCCTCCTCGTACACCTTCCCGCTTCGTCGCCTGCGTCACACGCCATACATCTGCGAAACGAATCGATACGGAGCTCTCACACCTGACATCGGCCCTGATGATCCTACAGAACGACAATGTCAAGGGTGTTCGAGAAGCAGATGTCGTGCTGCTCGCCTGCAAACCCTACAATATTTCCGCCGTGCTACAAGAGGTAGGCATGCGGGAGGCATTAGCAGGAAAACTTCTGATCAGCATCCTGGCCGGTGTGCCCGTATCTCAGATCGAAGACACTATCTACGGAGAAGGTAGCAACAAGTCACTACCAGCAGACCCTGCCGTCGATGGCCGCTGTAGGATCGTGCGAGTCATGCCCAACACTGCATCTCTCATACGCGAATCTATGACCGTCATCGCAATGTCTAATCCTCCGCTTCCACAGTCCCTCGATGCACTTGTATCCTGGATGTTCACCCGCATAGGGAGGGTCGTTCACCTTCCCCCAGCGTCAATGGATGCTAGCACAGCACTTTGTGGCTCCGGACCGGCGTTCTTCGCACTGGTACTCGAGGCAATGGCAGATGGAGCCGTAGCTATGGGCTTGCCTAGAGCTGAAGCGCAACTCATGGCAGCACAAACAATGAAAGGGACTGCTGGGCTGGTGCTTAGTGGGGAGCATCCGGCCATGGTGAGGGAGAAGGTAAGTACACCGGGAGGGTGTACCATTGGAGGATTGCTTGTACTGGAGGAGGGGAGTCTCAGAGGGACAGTAGCTAGAAGTGTGAGGGAAGCTACGGTTGTGGCTAGTCAGTTGGGCAAGGGCATGCAGGGAGTCAACGGGACAAGATTCTAGTTTATTTGGATTGAAGGATTCTAGTTACAAACAAAGAGATGGCGATCGGATTTGATTAGACACAACTGTTAGGTGTGTTGTCATCTTCCGGATCAAACATCGATTTGGCAAGCAAGTCCCTTGCAGTATAAGTACTGTACCCAAATTGAGAAGCTTGTGATGAACATCTCACTGCACGAGAGATCTGATATTGGTATTTCGACTCAGATTCACTGGTTTTGAATATAGCGCACGCGTACATACTAAAACGCGTTTATCTCGTCTATTTTATGGAGCTCCTCAGCTTCCTTCAAGCTTCCACTCGTTAGCTCTTGGCCAATGCGGCATGCCAACACCTCTACTTCACCCTCGACCCAGGACAATGCCTATTACTGCCCCTTCTTAGCTGCATCTTCACAGCTTACGAGTTTCCTACGGCTCAATCGTCTCTACGCTTTTATATCCCGGCATACAAGAAGGACTGTGACCTTGGAAAGTGAGCCAAATCACTACAAGTAAGTCGTCCTCCATTGGCACCAATTTTTTACAGTATCACCGTTACGGAGGAATAGATTCTAGTGGGTCATCGCGTCGTGACGACGATGCCCTACACATACGTCTTCGCTCAGCTTGAAGCCACTTCCTATGCCCACTTCGCTGGACTCATCCCTCATCCCACATGGATCGGGCATACGTAAGGGAGAAGCTCGAGCTACTGCGTGCAGGACTGCCCGCCGCCATCGGAAGGATGCATCGTGAGCAGCAGTTGTTGAATAAGACTGCTAATACTGTACCGCCTCGAGCAGTGGCTGCGGGAAACATCCCACCCCCTCTCCCTCCCTCAGTGGAGGCAGCATATAAGAAGAAATGCATCGAGCTCAAGCGTCGCCTGGTCGAGGTCGACGAGGACAACGACGCTAAACGCCTCCGCATTGCCCGTCTCCACCAGGGCATCCGCAAAATGCGTCTCGAACGCGCATATTTACTCGAGGCGTTGGCAAAGCGCCAGAAGAAAAATGGTGGTAGTGTCGACGGATTACCCATGCCCTATGACGAAGAGAGCGAAGGAAGTAGTGAGGGACCACCAACGGTATGGTATCTAAGCTAGATCCCTAGCCCAACCACTTCAGCTCATAGATATTAGGTTACTGACTGTCTTCTCGCAGCCAAACGAGAAGCCTCTCCGCTCTAAGCGCAGTCATCGCCGCCCTGTCAGCTCACCACCACCAATCCTCGGACCGCAGTTCCCTCGCACTATCGCCCCATTGCAAGGTCACCCAACCTCCGCGTTCGACGCTCCGGGCAACCATCCGTTCCGCGAGTCTTCGTATCAGCAAGCTCCTACTACAAACGGTCACCCCGGCATGCACTTCCAACATCATCAGTCACCATACCCTTCCAACGTCGCTCGTGATCATCAACAGCAGCAACTGCTACCACGTGCGGCTCCGCCCCCACTAAACGCGTTCGAAGACTTCCTTGAAAACTATGTACAGGCACGTCCTAACGAGTACCCAGCTCGCGACCAAGAGGCACTGCTTCAGTACGCGCGCGCTGCATGGGATGATCCTGCCAAGGTTGCATACCGACGAGTCTACGAGGAGAGGTACGGGCGTCGCTTCCAAGACTACATGGACAGCGTGAATGAACTAGAGGAGCGTGAGAGATACGAGCGTGAGCGTGAGCGGGGCTTTGAGCAGAGAGGTAGAGCTGGTCGCTATGAAGAGAGGGAAGTGGAGAGAGAGTTGCCGCCGCCGCCGCCACCACCGCCTGCTGCAGGGGCTGGCGCCCTCGGGGGATTCACGAGCATCAATGGTTGAGAAGGTTGCGATGGCGGTCTTTCAGGTGATGTTCCCATCGACAACTGCCATTCCATCACGGAACATTCACACATCAACGGCAGCATCTTTTCGGTTTCTGTGGTTTCTATACCCATCAAGTGCGAGTCCATGTATTGTTATCAGCAAGCAATGTGCTCATTCTCGGCTGCGGTTCACCGCTTGTTGCTGCACAGTAGGCTATAGACGATTCTTTAGATTAGACCCACTGACAATCCGTCCCAATTGATCTTCTTCCGATAGAATGTGGTGGATTCCGCGCACGTGATAAAACTTGTACCTGCCTAGAATTACTTGTATACACCTGGTCAGAGTTTCAGCCTTCGGCATATCAACACTTGATGGAGTTCAGGCTTTCACATATATACATGTTTTGTGATTATCAGCCAACCTATGTACAGTATCTGCGGGCACTTTTCTGTGGTTGAGCTAAAACGCAATGCATGAGTTTCGTTGAATCGCCCCTTTTCCGAGTTAATAGGCGCTCTCCCTGCCCTCTCTATGCCTTCCGTGCCCTCGTGAACGTCCTGATGCAGGATAACTCTCCATACGCCGATTACCAGGTACCTTGGGGGAGCAGCCATTCAGTCGACGCCGGCGTACAAGTCCACAACGATATTGATCGCTGCAACAAGGATCTCGGCGGCGATGAGGACGATGACTGAATCTCAGAATTAGCACCGCACACCTACATCGAAGCCCAGCTCCGACAGCCAAACAAAAAATTGGGCGGAAATGTGACTTACCAATCCACTCCAAGTACTCCCCATGCTTTGTCCCCACCTGATCCTTCAACACGGCAAGCAGATCCCCGATGACGGACAGACGCTCCGTCAACAACCCCACCCGCTGATCCATCTCAAGATAGCTTCTCACAGCCGCATACACAGGTTCTAAACTTGGTTCCGCCCACATGAGCTCCGGACTGTCGAGTACGGAACCTTGGAGATGGATGTTGATTCGTAGTATGAAAAGTTGTCCGATTTGTTGATGGATTTGCCGGCGGGAGAGGGCAACGGAGCCGGTCAAGGCGATCTCGGCGGGGAGGGGAGAGGTTAGGGTGATGGTAGTTGTTATTAAGTCTTCGAAGAGGGAGGTCTTGACGCTTTGGGCCAGGGCGTGGGAGATGGCGAGTTTGGTCATGTAATTCTTTTTCTCCCGTAACGAAATGAAATCATTGTATATTCGAGCCTGGTACTCCCGGGTGTAGTAGAAATTGAAATTCTCCGTCTGCACATCATCTTCGCTGAGTTTCTCGGCTTCGAATTTAGAGATTTCTTTCAGGAAACGCTGTTCTTGTTGAAGTGTCATGCCCCAAATTACGACAGTGCCGTATTCGAAGAGAAAGACTTCTGGCGTGTGTACTTGGGTGTCGAAGTCAAGTGTCGAGATGGAGGGTGGAGAGGGCTGATCCATTTTAAGAGCAGTATGGTTGGGAATCGAAGATTCGCCATTATCGAGCGTCGTATCGCCGGCTGAGGTGGTGAGATCAACGAGGTCTTCGCGACGGCTGTGGGCATTTTCATCGACTTCAAGGGCGGAGTCGGAGTATCTGCGCTCTCGATTTTGGGGAAGCTCGTACTCTTCGAGGTAGGGGCCGTCGGTGTCGCTGGATTCGGAAGGTCTATTGCTCTTTGGGCGATCGTAGCTGAAGGGAGAGTATATACATTCGTCGAATAGTTTCGGGGCTGTGCCTCTTATCCGGCCCTTACCTTTCAGGTATTTCATAAGGCCGTCCAGTCGGTAGGAGCTCGCTGTGCAGTATGCTGTGACACGGGGTAACTTGTTCCTGTCTGCTTTCCCTAGCCTCGCCGCATCTCTTCTTGCAGTGGGGTCTTTTATCCTCGTAAATTGCGAGTAGACGTCCCTTCCGCTTTCTTCGTCCGGTCCATCCTCTCCCGGATCCGGATTCGGTAAGAGCTTCAGCTTCTGCGCATTCTTTGTCGTTCTCTGAGGTCCGATTTTGGAAGCTGGAGGTAGCATGGGCGGCTGAGAAAGCGGAGAGCCGTGACTATTCCTCCTTCGGAGCTTGCTATTCAGCGCTGATAGTTTTGGGATGCCGGCAGAGGAATGTCCTATAGCAGGAGAGCTTGGGGAGGATTGAGAAGCCGGACGCAGAGGTGAGGTAGAGTCTGTAGGATTGTTCGGGTCGTTGATGGTGGTGTGAGGATTGAATGTGACGGTTCTTTGTGGTTTGGGAGAAGTGGAGCTTGAGGATGTTGGCGGTGGTAGGAGTGGTGATGTTTCTGTAGAAGTGGAAGCCATTGCAGGTATGAGGCTGTTGTTTCCAACACAGTACACGTAGAGTATACCAGCCCTCACGTTCCTTTAGATGACAAGTGTTGACAGGTATGTTGTATCATGGCGAATCGGCGAATATCATTGTAAATGAACACAAGAAACAGGTCGAGGCCAAAAATCATCGCGCTCCGAGTTCCCCGTGCTTGGCAAAGGTATTATATCCCCGCAAAAAAGAACAAATAGCTGTGGCCCTGAGACTAGTCCCTATTGGGTCCTTTGTTTCGAAGTACTGGGTACTATGTAGTACTCTGGTGACCATCACATTTTGGAATTCAAAATCACTTGTTATTGAGATGCACAATATATGCTCATAGCTAGTCAAAGTACTATTCAATCCACCCTGATTCCGGTAGTGGAGGTGTGAAACAGCTTCCCACCCTTGAAGTTATCCTTACAGACAGACCCCTCATGAAGGCTCGTAACCATACCATGTCATATCAATGCCGAGTACACTGCACTGATCGAGCAGTTGGGCTTTGACAACGTGACTATTTTTGCCGTTGGACCCAAAACGCAACTTTTATTTTTGGTCTCGTACAAAACCACCGCTGAATTTCCGGCGTGGGACTCCAATCTTACCTTTGACACCCAGTCGACCAGTGAGCCAGGATTCTCTGAGAGTTTTGCTTGCCTGGGAGGATTTGGGAGGGAGGATCGATCGGTTGTCTTGTAGGACACGGACATTGACGTTTCCGCGCTTGATGTCTTTGGGCGGCTTTGGTTCGAGATCAACGAATTTGCGCTTTTGGCTGACAGCGACTTTGCTGTTTGAGAATGGAAGTACTGGAGCGTAGACGGTTGGCTTTTCTGCGAGGATTTCCTTTGGAAGTAGTAGTGGTAGTGGAGTCTTTCCGGAGATTCTTGTTCTTGCAGGTGGGTTTCGGTTGTCGTCTTTGATGATTTGTGGGGATTCACCCGAGGACTCAGGCTCTTCGACAGGCATCTGATCGTCGGCTGCAATGTCTTTAGTCAAGGACCCTTTTACCCTCCGACTTTTGATTGACGGCTTGTCTTTGGATCGAGAATCCTTTGCTGACTTCGCTTGCAGTCTCAGGCGTTGATCATGGTTCCTGCGTTTAAATTTCTTTTCTGCTTCTTGCCTGCTTAAATCAGTCTCTGAGGTTTACCACTAGATAAAAGTAAACTCGACACATACCTTGCGGCAACCTTAGCCGCTTCCATTGCTGCTGTACGAGCCCCGTCAAAGCCCACTGATGCTGTGACTATCTCCGGCGTCTCATCCTCGCTTTCCCCATCATCTTCGGATGGGTCTTCTTGGGACCCTTCTCGGTCTTCGATAGCAGATGATAGAACCGATCCCGACACCTCCATATCCACACTGCCGAATCTTTTGTGAGTGGCCTTAGCAGCTACTAACAAGGGAATCTCTGGTTCCTTCCCAGGGGTGCTAATAACCGCCCCATTCCCGTTCCCAACCTCGATTCCTTCCGACTCTCTCATTCTTTCTTTTTGTGCCTTGACCTTTCTTGACCTCGTTGCGGTATCAACGTCTGGTTTCGCCTCGTCATGTGCTTCCAACACTTCGTCTTCTAAGTTCGGAATATGACTGGGCTTGTCAACGGCCATCTCTGTGGCCTTTTCCTCCATACCGTCATCGATAGTCTCATCTATAGTAGTTCCGGACGTCTGTAGAGAGATTGGATGGCTGCCATGCGTAGGAGGCTCTTGATTTGGTTCATTGCGATCTAGTGCGTCGTACCCGTCGCCATTTGCAACTTTTGTAGACATCTTTCTGCTGGGCCTGCCTGGCTTGCTAGCACGGGAGGAAAGTGCTGCAACGCCATTCGATTTCGCTGGTCTCCCTCTCCTCTTTGTCACCGCCTGGGCTGGGGAATCTTCCGCTCCAACTTTGACCTTCCTCTTCTTCTCAAACACAAGGACTTGCGGGTACAGCTGTTTCGAGGGATGAGAGGAACCACTTGCCGGCGTGTTGTCTGTACTTCTTGTGGACACCATGCCTTGCTCAGCGGCTTGTTCTAGTTCAAGCTGTAGCTGCTGGTCCGCCCGGAAATTAAAAGCTGACTCAGTGGGACTTTTATCTGGGGAAAGTAAGGTAGCTGAGGAGGATAAAAGTCTCGGATACATGAGTTTCTAGGTCCAACCCTGTCCGGGATGAGGTAATTGGTGGAGTAAATTTCGTAAAGTTCCGTGAGCGTTGCCAAGATTTCATGAAGTTGAGGCAACTTTGCCGAGAGACCACGCTTAAGAGTCCGCATTTTATTAGCCCACCATGCCCGCTTTAACATATACGTCTCAGGTCAACCGTTCGATCGGATTGCTCGGTAACTTGCCAATGGACGGCCATCAGGACTATTCACATGCAACACGTCTAAGACAGCAGGCAAGGCAATCTGTCGTTGACTCTATTTGGGAAATTGTTGCGCGATCATGTAGCATCGACACATTCTTTCAAGTCCTGTCGCTCCTCGAGTATAAGACTATCTTTCACTATCTTTCTCCAACCCATTCCGTTCTGAAAATAGAGAAAGCCCCCCCCAAAAGCCGTCTATTTGGATCTCGAAATCCTTCCATCGTAGGTATGTCACTATGAGCTTTAGACGCTTGGTGCTGGGCTCTCCGCACGATTCTCGTTTGTTGTTTAGAGCAATGTGGTATTATTGCTTTGCAGTTTTCAAAGCAAGGTCTTATTTTCGACTCTCTTACCAAGCTCATAGGTCGCTCACTGTTTTCCTTAATTTTGTGCCCTCAAAGCTCTCGACGGTCAATCATTGACAACAGTTTTTCACTCCTGCAATGGCAGCGGTCTTGCACGAATCCAACCTTCGCGGATTACTGGACCCTGATTCTTTAGGTCCATCTTATGAGCGGCAAAAGACTGCGGTGCTCACTCCCGAAAAATCAAGGACTCGGCTACTCAGGCCCGTTCCCGGTGCCCCAGAACTCTAATGCTTTTGGCTCAGCATTCCTGCGTCTGTTTAAACAGCTTTTGATTTGAGAGATCTCGCACTCTCGTAGCTCGTTAAAATATTGAAAGAAATTGAACACGCGGAATGTAATTAGCTCGTTGGTTCATTCAGTTTTGAATTAATCAAATGACGATAACAGTATTCGAACAGCCTCATGTGTATTTCGACGCATTCGATTAAGGACTATGTTTTATTCCGGTTTTGATTTAAAATGATACATGTATGCTAGCAAGCTCTTTCATGACTTACCGCTTACTGTATCTGTCAGAGCGTAGCTATGTGCGGGAGGCTTGAGTATTCGAGTCTTTTCAGGCATTCAGGTGCGGGAGTGGTTGCCATCAAAAGTCCTGCACCCGTGCTAGTGACAGCTCTAACCCTAGTTTCAGAAGGTAGCCCTGTAGCGAAAGGTCCTACAACGGTTTGAA
Organism: Alectoria sarmentosa; assembly: GCA_009733775.1. Classification (NCBI taxonomy): domain Eukaryota; kingdom Fungi; phylum Ascomycota; class Lecanoromycetes; order Lecanorales; family Parmeliaceae; genus Alectoria; species Alectoria sarmentosa. Next base: position 122,549 of record WOGZ01000051.1, read on the forward strand.
GTCTTTTGCGCTTGAATACTTGTGCCCTAGCGGGGCGGTTCCGAGATGCTGTCAGTCCCGCTTGGGAAATTCTTGCAATTTCGGACAGGCGGTTCCTGAACACCATGCCCGAGGCTCTAGGATTCGGTATTTCGGGGCCCTCACTCAACGTGTGTTCCGCGTGGATGTCGTTGGAAAAGAAGGAAGATGTAGCGACCCATCAATCGCCTGAAAGGGAGATAACGTCTCGAGCTGCTCTCATAAATCTGATTCCCCAGCCAGCATCGCATCCACTCATACATACGCCTAGATTAGCCACGAAGACCTTTCGTTTGCAGATACACTCGACTGCAAGCCTTAGTCGTTGAACATACCTAATCCCCACCCGCACTAACACAACCTACCAGACACCGGCACCATGCGCGAGCCACCATCACCACCGTCCCAAACCTCATCGTCAACGCGAACCCCCTCTCTGCCACGCCTTTCGCCAAGCGCGACCTCAACCAGTGCGGCTGGTGCGCTTATCTAATCGCCAAGGGGACTTCCAACTTGCGAGAGCTATTCCGGCCGTTTCAATGGCCACAACATCTGCTCCTTGTGCGGCGGGACATGTGGTGATGGCGCTGCTGCCGCTGCTGACAATGAGTACGAAGGATGCCCTGTTGGTAGCGGCGCCGCGACATCGTCCTGTTGAGGGAAGATGCGGTTGTCTTTCTTGTTGTTGTTGTTGAGGTCTTAACGTTATTGTATTAATAGAAATCGCACGCTATCTTCTATGAAACCTAATATGAAATCTATGCTTGAGACACGAGAAGAATGTGTCTCTCAACCCTTTTTGAGGCTGATGCTTGCTTGAAGTAGTTCGCCTCAGCGGAGGGCATTCCAACCTCCAGCCTTGACTCGCTCAAAGCTATGCTGCCTCCGAGTCCTTGTTCCCTCCACCCCACCTCTCATGGTGCACATCTAGGATCCTGGAGTAGTACCCATGCTTGCCATCAACGGCGTAGAGCTTCATCGCGAACGCCAAATCCTGTCCCGCACGATCGCTCAGCACAGCAGACAGCGTGGGGGAGAGTCCCTTGGCCTGTTCGACCTGCCGGACCACATCCACGTACTCTTTCGTCTCTCTGAAGTTCTCCTTCAGATTGTCGCGCAGAGGCATACCGGCATCACCGTACCACTCTGGCGGAGCCATCGAGGCTGGTGTCGGCATGAATCCCTTGAAGAAATGCACCATTTCCCAAGGCCCAGTGTGAGAGAATTCCCAGTCGATGACCCCGACAACTTTGTAGTCGTCATCCACAAGGATATTCCAAGGAGCAAAGTCTGAATGAATGAGAGGGAACGGGCCGTTATTTCGAAGGGGTATTTTCGCGGCGAGCTTCTTCAGTCTAGAAGGGAAGGCAAGGATTGAAGCTTCGAGCCGGCTGATTTTCTCTTCCGTGTCTTTGTTGTCTACTACCTTCCCTTTCGCCACCCGAATGCACGATTCTCTCACGCTTTCCAGGTTGGGAAATTGCGTTGCCTCTGCCCAAGCCTCCAGATACTCAGTGGCGGTATCGAAGGGCCCACCAAGCCCGGGAAGAGGGCCTATGTCGTAAGACCCATCCTGACGCCGTGTAAAGGTCCCAATCTTGGGAAACGTGAGGGAAGACATTTCTGTCTATCTCACTGTCAGCTTGACTATGGAACGGCAGTATAGAAATTGACTCACCTGGATGCTGGCTATATCGGCATAGAACGCTGTTCTTTGTCGTGAGGACATTGGTGCTTCATGGTCGAGGCTTGCCGCAGTGTTGCCAAGGAAGCATTCTAAGAGCATGAAAGATGCTCCAACGTTGTTCTGAGGGTCTGCGATGTAGCCGAACACTGTTGGCACAGGTATGCTGGTCTGCTCTTTCACTAGCTGCATGCAATCGACCTCTTCTTGAAGAACACGAGCAAAGCCCTCGTTCGCTCTGGCTTCGCTTGATGCTATTCGAAATCTTGCAATCCAGCGCGTGCCGTTTTCGAAATTAACAATACGAATTAGATTGCGCCCTCCCATTGTAGTCTGCGGGTCCATTGTGCAAGGCTCGTCATTATTAAGCTCTGAAGCATACTGGCAAAGAGCATCCCAGTTGATGCTGTCATGGAATGCATGCGCCTCCTCCGAGCGATAGAATGTCAAGATCCCCTCCCATTTGTAACCTCCGAAGTTGGCCCGGTGTGTCATGATGGTGACGGATCGTTGCCAAGCTGAAGTGAGGTGCCAATGAGGTCGAAGTAAGTGTAGATGAAGTCTCCTTCAGCTCGCGCTGAGGGAACCTCGTAACAATTAGCGTTTAAGCAGATTCTTGAGATTGAGCTTTGCAAAGCATTATCTGCTAAAATTTGAAATTTCTTGTGAGATGGTAAATGAGAGCTTCGAAGGTTCCTGCCTTTCGTGTCGCTCCAGATTGCCAAGTCACCTTACCAGTATTTAAGTACTGACGCTCGTCAACAAGCGCGCGGCCTGTAATCGTCAATCGTCACTCATGTTCATATACCACGCCAAAAAAAATTCACGAGTCTTCTTAGGTGCATCAATAGCTGCAAGAAAAAGCGTTGAGTAGTGCTTCGCATCCCTAGGTCTCGGACCAGTGAAGGGTTATCAGCCGGATCAAAGGAGAATTGTGAAGCTTGAGATCTGTACCCCAAGCCAGAAATACACGGATGCAGGCCTGCTCCGCTTGATCTGAAGCCTGAAACGCGTCATTTCTAGCACGTCCTTAGAGCACAAGCCCAGTTTCTTGGGTTTCCAAGAGGCATCAAAGAATCATTATCCTAAAATCGAGATGTCAAATTACGTTTCATGTGACCGAAATGTCTTGATAGCTGCTTCCTTCAGAGTCGAATGCGCTTGGAGGTAATCCGAGTGGTCTTCTAAGTCTTCGACGCCTGTAGTAGTCTCCAATTGAGGAATATGATGATGTAATCACGCGCAACTTGACTCTTTCAGCAACGGCAGTCGTTGCATAGACGCAGCATGACTGGGTCGAAGAAAGGTGGTCCCTACATGAACTCAACACCTGGACCTCGATTGCATCGATGGGATCAATTGTAGCATTTGGGGACTTCGCTCCACAGAACAGGAGCGTCGCAATTGAGCAAACATATTCTTCCCGATGTTTTACAAAAAATCTCAGTCGGCCTTCTTCAATACTTTCGGGCAACGACCGTCGCTACCGATATCGCATGACTTCACCGTGAAGATGCACTTTCCGGAGTGTTGGGACCAAAAGGCTCTTAATGGGTGCACTTGGCTTGAGGCGTTCTGCGCTTCTTGCTGGAGCGCCTAGTTGATTTGATGTCATGTTTATACTAACCAGCAACCGCAAAATTTCAAGTCATTTTAGTTTCACTACCCGGCGCTCATATTCGCGAAATTCAAAACCACCACCACCACCACCTGCTTCGCGAACCCACGTGTAGATTCATAGACGAACCGTCTTCTTACCCACTATGGCCGACCCTTTCGAAGTACGCATGCGTTTCACCTCTCAACTCCAACACCTCAACGCCTCCGTCAACTCCTCCCAAAAAGCCGCTCACTATGCCCTCAAGTACAGGGACATGGACGAGGACCTGCATTCATGCATCCTGGAGCAGCTAGAACGAGTATGTAGGTCTAGGTTTCCGTTCTGCATATCATATGAATGAAGGGCTAATGGGTTGGCTGTCAGAATTCTATGAACAACCGCGCAAATATAATGTACTTCATCGAGCACCTCTGCGACATGGCTCAGCGCGAAAACCACTTGGATTTCGTGCGCATGATGCAAAGGGATATACTGCGGGTTGTGGATGCTGTTGCACCTAGTGATGGGTCTGGGGCGGCGAATGTGAAGGTTGTGCGGAGGGTGAGTTCTACATTCCACTATTTTCCGGACGTAAACCGGCCTACAACTACTGATACCGTGTGAGGAGTAGGTACTGGCAGGTCTCCAACAAAAATCCGTCCTCCTTCCAGATACCGTCCTCGAGATCGAAGCCGGCCTTGCCGAACGCGACGACCTGACTAAAGACACTCACTCCGCCCTCAGCCCGATCTCGCCCAACTCCCAACAACCCCCACCTGACATGACCACGCATCCCGCGAAGCGGCTGGATAAGAGACAGATAGAGCAGAGGATAGAAGAGGATAGGGAGCGACATAAGCGGTTGAGGGAAAGCATTTGGGCCGTGGGAGAGGATGGGGACGGAGAGTTTGAGAGGCTGTGGGATGAGGCGAGTGAAATTGGGGAGGATGATTGGGGGGTTGCGGAGGAGGATGCAATCGAAAGAAGGGTGGCGGGGGAGGTGGAGTGAGGTTGAGTGGGGAGGAGTATTATACCCTGGAGCTATGGGCGTTTGGGTTTGGTTTGGAGGGCAATCTTAATAGAAAATGCCACGAAGAGGCTCCAAATCTGGAAATGGCTATGAGGTGTGTCAAACTTGTATCGGGTAAAGGTAAAAGATCAACTGGGATATGGATTTGTGACTACGTTCATAACACATAAAACTTAATGCATCTGGGCTGCCTGTTCCGACGAAGGCTTGCAATCCCGGCTATTCATCATCTATTGGGTATCATGGTTATCCTTTCCCTAACGTACAGTTTACATATCCCTTCGAGTGTCCACAACGCATATAAGACTCCAACAACATACTCAAGTCATTAAGGCTACCCCCCCACAAGAGAAACCAAACATCTTAAGCCCTTAGGGCAGGTCGATTAAGAGCTCGGACGACTGACGAACTCTGACTGGTTCGGAAGTCAAGCGTTCTCCTGCTGCAATGGACGATGCCGAAAGCTCAGGATGAGCGGCACCATGTATCTTGGGCCTTGATAAAATGCAGCCATCTCGGGTTTGCAGCCTGCTTCCAAGAACCTCGCTTTAGCATACGTAGCCGGCATCCAGCAGGATAATTGCGGCTCTCATACGAGCTAATGGTTGAATGCGTTGCACGACAGTTCGGGCGGGTAAGCTAACCCAAAAGCTACCTAAGATTTTGGACGGACGTCGTATTTAGTCTTCATCTCTCATCCTCTGGTATGTCTCCGTCGCTATCGTCCCTGTTCAGCAGGCCTCGAGATTCCCCTCCTTGCTCCTCCCTGAGCGCGCCACCACCCATCTTATGTGATCCTTGTTCAGCGCTATCCAGCACGTACCAGATGTCTTTCTTAGTGAGGAGACCTTGAAGGGCGCCTCTGTCGCAAAACAAGACGTAGCGTAAGCCAAGCTTCGAGAACATGCTCAGTGTCAACTGGAGACTGCTCTTGCCGTTGAGCGTAATTGGCGTCTGGTCCATCCAGGGTCGCAGGTCTAATGTTGTATGAGTATCCGCACTAGGCTGATGGGAGAAGAAGACGTCGGTTGATGGCGGCAATTTTCGAGGCTCTGCAGCGGCAAGCCTGATTGCATAGATGAGCTCCGTGCGAGATATGTAGCCTAGCAGAATGTTATTCGTAGGCTCACTGATGACTGGAAAGCCTCGATATGGTCGAGCGACGAGCATGTCGTGGATAGACTGGATCGTATGGCCTGTAGCGGTAAGGACGGAAAGGTCTTGCATCTGGGTCATGATCTGTGAGACAGGGACATCTGGAACTGTTGATTCATCTCTGTTGTCCAAGAACGGGTATTCGTTGAAGTGAATCCAGGTCTCGTAGATACCACGTCTGCCAAAGGCATCCCCTACCCATTTACTTATCATGACGGCAATCATGATAGGCAAAACGTATGTCAAGGCACCTGTGAGCTCAAACATGATGACTACGATCGAGACAGTCATCCTCGTCACTCCGGCAAGAGCGGCTGCTGCGCCAATGATCGCATACGTCCCTGGTGTGATGCAGGGTATGTCAGGCTCGCAAGCTGCGAAGATAAGCGCATTAGAATGGTTGCCTTGCCAGACTTGAACGATGATGCCAACTGCACGACCATAGAGAGCTCCAATAGCCATCGAAGGCAAGATGATGCCCGCAGGGATCTGCAAGCCAAAGGAAATTGAGGCGAGCAGGAACCCGACGGCGGATGCTTCAATCAACAGCACGATGACGCCCGCGTTCGCAGCTCCAGTCTTGCAAATACCCAGCTGATCATCAGTCAAATTTGCACATTCGGCAAACAGGGTATAGACCAACTCCGAAGACTGAGCTCTCATAAATTTGTTCGGAAAATTGACCACTGCGGTCAGAAAGGCGACGGCCAAAACTTCGAGGACAGGTTTATTCGCCCATCGGGATGTCTTCCTCCATTTTGCAATCTTCATATTAAGCTTGATGAAAACCCCACCATACAAGCCTCCTATGATTCCAAGGATGGCGAATGGAACCATCTCAAAGCCATGCCATCCGCTACTGTATGTGACCTGATAGAGAACCAGCTTTCCTGTTCGGAACGGGTTGAATGCTTGCAAGGTCACCGCTGCTACCATAGCGCAGACAAAACTCTGCCACATAGTCTTGTCAGGGAAGTAGTAGGACAATTGCTCCAGGCTGAACAAGACGCCCCCGATGGGTGATCCGAAAGCTACTGAAATTCCGGCCGCAGCAGCAGCGGAGAGGACCTCCCGTTTTCGTGCTTCGTTGTCGTTCAAGCTTGGGGATAGTTTCATTAGGAGGTTTGCGCAACAGCATGCCACATGGACCAAAGGTCCTTCTTTTCCCAACCACAGCCCGGATGCCACTGCTAGACACAATCCAAGAGACTTGACGACCAAAGTCCAGCCTCCCATGAAACGGCGAATGACAAATCCACCAAGTACGGTCTTAATCTCAGGTATTCCGCTATGTTTGGCATATGATGCAAAGTTCTGGACCAAAACGCTTGCACAAAACGCAAAGAGTATGGAGTACAGGATGTAGAAAATGTACTCGACAAGGAAACCTCCCGCAGCTGATTGCACATGGAGTGCAGCGCTCCATGAAGTCCAGCCCTGGCACTGAGCCAAAGATTCGTGTCCCCAACAGCAGAATCCTCTATTTAAGTAGAAACGGCCTCCTCCCTCACCTGTGCGACAATATCCGGTTTTAAGATCGGCAAGCCAATCACTAGCAACATCGATTCCGGCAGCAAGTATCCCTGATGCGACGCCCGTTGCTATCAGTATTATCCATATCTGACTGGCATCGAGCATCTGCTGCGCATAGCCAAACAGTCCCGTTGCACTGGAATAGAGGTACTGAAGTCGTTGGCGTTCCTTCGTGTATTCAAAGATCCAATCGATGGCTGTCAGGTCATCATAGCCTACTCGCCGCCCAGGCCCCTCCGTGTACCAGTCTAAGGCAGAGCCATCCTTGCTATCGCCGAAAGCGAATCCGTCTCCAACATGACCACTGCCAGCAGTCAGGGAGACGTCCGAGTCATTGTTCGAGGAAAGGTCTCGCAGTCTGCGACTTCTTGCGGTCGGTAGCGGTGCAGCTGGCAGAGTGTGCGGGCTGGCGCTTCGGGAGGATTGGTTTGAAGGTTGCGAGAGGAACTTTGGGAGTGCGAAGCCCGTCGCTCGCTTTGGTTTGCGTTTGAAGCTTGTGCTACATACTATCAGTCTTCGTTTCGAAGGGAAATGATAGATAAACCATACGGAGCTTTCCCATTGCCTTCCAAAGGATCATCAGCTAGCAGGGCATTGTCGAGGCTCAGATCGGCTTGCTCATAATCTTCGATGTCTTCTGCCGGGGCGTGCTCTGAGAGAGCCTGAGTAGCTGACGATGAGCTCCCAGAATCACGCAAACCCGGTGAAGGACCAGTCATCCTGCTGAGAGACGTTCTGACATGCTGCCTTGGATAGAGGTTGACCGATGAATGCAATGTAGGCGTCTGCGATTGTGGCGTCAAGAGCGCGCCTTTCGCGGCGATGCTTCCGCTCAATTCAACGTCACCGATCCGATGTAACTAGTTTATTTTGACCGAAGATGCCGAGACAGCAGAGTTGTCAGACACTAGGTTCAAAACTTATTATGGCCGTGCGCTCAAAATGAACTGCAGAATACTATGAGCTCGAAGAAGAGTAATACCATGGATCCAGCCTTGAAAAGCGGCCCGGACAGCATTCATTGCCACGATCATGCGGACCATACGCAACCCGCTGATCCAGGGACAGGTCTTCAAGATGTGAAATTTGATTCTGAGCATGGAAATGGAGAAGGGTTACCACTGGAGCCCTTTGATTATCGTGGGTGGCGCAATCTTGTTCGGAATTTTACGCCCTCGTAAGAAATGCCCGTCTATAACGATCACGGGCCATTGACCTTCGCAGTTGGTTCTCGGTTATTATGGGCACTGGTATAGTTTCGATATTACTCCACAACTTGCCATATAATGGAGTATGGCTCTACTGGTTGTCTATCGTTGTCTTTGCCCTCAATGTCTTTCTCTTCGCGGTCTTCACTTTAGCATCGATACTGAGATACGCACTCTATCCGAAAATCTGGGGGGTGATGATTCGACATCCAACGCAATCTCTGTTTCTTGGCACTTTCCCAATGGGCCTAGCCACTATCGTCAATATGGTAGTCTTTGTATGCGTGCCCGCTTGGGGTCATTGGACAATCACTTTTGCCTGGTCATTGTGGTGGATCGACGCTGTCATTGCCGTTGCAATCAGTTTCTACTTACCTTTTGTCCTGTTAGTTCTCCGAGATGATCCTCAATGGAGAAACATGAATCTACGATCTTGCTGCTAAAGAAGGCTGAACTTGTAGAATGACACTCCACCAGGCCAAGCTTTCGACCATGACGGCTGCATGGCTGTTGCCAATTGTCAGTACTATCGTTGCTGCCGCATCAGGGGGCGTCGTAGCCGCTGTTCTACCAAACCCTCAACATGCTTTGTGGACATTGACTGTCAGCTACATCCTATGGGGAATCGGAGTACCTCTGGCGATGTTCACGCTGGTACTGTACTTTCAACGCTTGACAGTGTACAATTTGCCACCACGAGAAGTCATTGTCTCGGTATTCCTTCCCCTAGGTCCCGTTGGTCAAGGTGAGTGCAATCGGAGGCATTCCTTCCCCCCCAAACGAGACTATAATTACGGCTGCAAGACTGGTCCTGGGGGCAAAAGCTCATTGATTGTACCAGAATCTTCTCAATGTTCAATTTTTTCTCCTCTCAGAAAGAACATGCTGAGTCCGAATTCTTCTATAGGAGCCTATGGAATCATGCAACTCGGCACTGTAGCCATGAAATTATTTCCTACGACAGGAACATTAGTACCTAACGCTGGCGAAACCTTCTATGTTGTGGGGGTCCTTGTCGCTTTGGTCATGTGGGGATTTGGCCTAGTGTGGTTCTTCTTCGCTCTTGCGTCAATCGCTCGATCCAGGTTTCCATTCAACATGGGGTGGTGGGGGTTCACCTTTCCAATCGGTGTCTATACGTTGGCTACCAATCAGCTTGGGAAAGAGATCCCTTCGAAGGTCTTCTCAGTCCTTGGAACCGTAAGTATTTATCTGTAGGTCAAGGCACGCTAGTCATCTGCAAAGCTTACTGGTTTGCTACCAGATATTATCGATCGCCGTTATCATACTTTGGATCATTGTAGCATTGAGAACCCTTCGGCACTCTTTGACGGGAGAATTATTCTTCGCACCTTGTTTGCAAGACTTGAGGAGAAGCGAAGAAGCTCCTGAAGACGAGAGGCATGCATGAAATGTCCGGACGAGGGGTCTGTGCAGGGATAATCCTTATTTATCGTATGTAAATGCACGTTCTTAGTCTCGTGAGTAATTCACATGGAACAGCATGTCATGATTTTACTGTAAACAATCCAATCTTTGAAAATAATTAGAGTAGATGAGTAGCACCACAGCATAGTCGGGCTGGGAAAAGCAAACTTTCTGCGGCTGTTGGCTAGGGTTAGGGCTCGGCCGTAACTCGGCTAAATCGCGGAATTTTAAACATTTCCTTCTTAGCTGCAACCCCTCAGGCCATACATCTTCATGGCGAGATGGATCTCTCTTGGGAGTCTAAGCAATTGCTATCAGAACAGCAAGCTGTCCTGAAATTACCTGAAGAGATACTGGTTGTTCTACGGGAAGGCAGCAACGTGCGATATCTCGAAACTTTGTCAGCACTTGCCCTCGATCCTGCGCACACGACCACAATCTTTGCCACTCATGAGCCAGCTTTTGTCGAAATATGCAGCAGATGGCTGGCAGCATCAGATACCGACAGTCTTTCGGCCCTGGCAGCCCTGGCACGAGTACTCCCATGCGCGCCCCACACATCTGTATACGCAAAGACCCTGTTGAAACAGACAACGCTTGGAACACTGGCGGCTTTGACATCTCGGAAGGGGACCGCACTACAAGAAATACCCGAGGGACTGTTGCATACACTCCTACTTGCGCTTTGTCGCCTTTTGATCTTCGACAACGAGGAGTTTGCTGAGACTGTTACGCCTGTACAGCTCCAAGTGCTGCTGAGGCACGACAACCTATCTATCAGATATCTAGCGATCAGGGTCCTTTGCTTGTATCTACACGCTTCAGATGCAGCCCTGGTATCCATGGTCAAATCGTATGTTGGAGAAGATGAGATACCAGGTGTATGGGAGGACAAGATCATTGACTACACATTCTTCAGCTTATGGGAAGACAAAAGGCTGCATGATATAAGTCAAAGGGTTCAGGAGACCCGAGCTGCACGGATTGCGCAAGGAGGAGGCGTGAAGGGGTTGGCAATTCAAAGACGCATCAATTCTGTGGACTTTTCGAGGATGACATCGTGCCTTGCTGGTGTATTGGTGCCCAGATTCGAAGAAATGAGTCCTCCTACGTCTTCGCTTGTCATGACAGAGACCGTCACCAAGAACATTCGTGCCCTCGCGGAGGGTCTCAATGACTCAAGGCCAGTATTAATAACCGGCTCTTCTGGCGCGGGCAAGACTTCCCTGATCAGAAGTGTGGCACGAGAGCTTGGGAAAAGCTCATCAATGGTCACTCTGCATCTCAACGAGCAGACCGATATAAAGCTGCTAATCGGCATGTACACCAATGCCAAGACACCTGGTTCTTTCAGCTGGCGCCCCGGTGTTTTGACAACCGCAGTAATTGAGGGCCGATGGGTGGTTATTGAAGATCTAAACCGAGCACCTATGGAGACCATCAGTAGCTTGCTGCCATTAATTGAACGACGAGAGCTCTTGATCCCCAACTGGGGAGAAAGTATCCGGGCTGCTCCGGGGTTCAAGCTTATTGCCACTGTGCGCTCAGCACCGAATATCCATGGCGAGGAGGTCATACCTATAGCTAAAATGATTGGCGTGCGACATTGGGTACAAGTCCCGTTCGAAACACCTTCACAAGAGGAGCTTGCTGAGATTGCCAAAACTCGGTTTCCTATCCTTCGCGCCTACATTCCACGCTTCATGAATGTATATAGCAATGTAAAAGCCCACTTATCTTCAGATATCTCCATATCAGCTGTACATCCTAGTATCTCAAGACCGCTTGGGCCTCAAGATCTTCTAAGATGGTGCGGAAGAGCCGAGAAGCTCCTCCTCGCGGCTGGCATCAGTTCAGACCAGGAACCTGTCACTGATGCAGTGAATGATCATATCTTTCTAGAAGCTGTTGATTGCTTTGTTGGAGCGTTCCCATCGGGGTCTTTTAAAAATCACAGTGTGACTGTTGTCGCGCAAGGACTACACTTACCTGCAGAGCGAGTGAGATACTGCTTGGAATCTCGAAAGCCGCAATATGAGGGCAACGGGACCTTACTTCAGATCGGTCGTACCAGCCTACCCAAACGACGACGGCCGCATGGTGCAAAGTCGTCAGGATCACGAATAGATACCAGTCCCTTCGCGACCACCGATCATGTCCTTCGGATACTCGAGTCTGTTGCTGTCGCGGTCAGGCAAGCAGAACCATGCTTGTTGGTTGGCGAAACAGGCACAGGCAAGACTACCATTATACAACGACTTGCTGATTCACTGGACCAGAAGTTGACTGTCGTGAATCTGTCACAGCAAAGTGAAGTGGGAGATCTTCTTGGTGGATACAAGCCAGTCAACATGAGAGCTCTTGCTGTTCCAATGAGAGAAGAATTTGACGAATTGTTGGAGCTGACGTTCTCCTCAAAACGAAACCAGCATTACATCGATACTCTCGGTAAATCGATAGCAAAAGGTCGATGGGAGCGCGCATTGACCCTCTGGCAAGAAGCGTTGCGCGTGATCGAGACGAGGCTTAAGCACACTGATCTGCAATCCGTCCCCAGTAACCTAGAGCCTTATGCCAAAAAGAGAAAGCTGCAGTCTCCCAAGATCCAGAAATTGAAAAGCAGATGGGACAAGTTTGCCTCGGAAGTCCAGACTTTCCAGATGCACCTAGCCAGCGGCTCTAGAGGATTCGCCTTTTCTTTTGTAGAGGGCAACTTAGTCAAAGCAGCAAGAAATGGGGAATGGGTCCTCCTGGACGAGATAAACCTTGCATCGCCAGATACCTTAGAAAGCCTGGCAGACCTATTTTCTGATACAACCGACGACGGCCCCTCCATACTCTTGACAGACACCGGAGATGCTGAGAGGGTCCACGCGCAGAAAGATTTTCGAATATTTGGCGCAATGAATCCTGCCACGGACGTCGGCAAACGCGACCTGCCTAGGAGCCTCCGCTCCAAATTTACTGAGATCTTTGTCGAAGCTCCAGACAAGAACCTTGAAAACCTTGTCCCGGTCGTCAAGGCCTATCTTGGCACCCATAACCACGTAGACTTACGCGCTGCCACTGATGTGGCACAACTATACCTCGAGATCAGAAAGCTTGCCGATGAAAATCGCCTTGTCGATGGTGCAAACCAGAAGCCCCACTTCAGTCTCCGGACTCTGACGAGGACATTGACTTATGCCTTGGACATTGCACCAATGTATGGACTGCGCAGGGCTTTGTTCGAAGGCTTCTCCATGAGCTTCCTCACCCTGCTTAACACAAAATCGGAGATGCTCTTGCAACCACTGATAGACAAACAAATCCTCGAGGCCCAGAAAAACAGCCGGGCCTCTCTTCACCAGACCCCACGTTTGCCGCAAGATGGTAAGCGATATGTTCAATTTAGGCACTACTGGATAGCTCAAGGCGCCGCTATGGTCGAAGAGGAGGCCCATTACATCATAACGCCTTTCATCGAGCGCAATTTACTGAATCTAGTGCGCGCTACATCAACCCGGCGTTATCCTGTCTTGCTTCAAGGTCCTACGTCTTCTGGTAAAACAAGTATGATTGAGTATCTTGCTCGAATATCTGGCAACAAATTTGTCAGGATCAATAACCATGAGCACACTGATCTTCAAGAATATCTTGGCACTTACGTCTCGGGTCCAGATGGTCGTCTTCAGTATCAAGAAGGTGTATTAGTCCATGCTCTCCGAGAAGGACATTGGGTTGTTCTGGATGAGTTGAATTTGGCTCCAAACGATGTGCTCGAGGCTCTCAATCGCCTGCTCGATGACAACAGAGAGCTCTTGATCCCTGAAACTCAGCAGGTGGTACGGCCACACGAGAATTTTATGCTGTTTGCTACGCAAAATCCACCTGGGATGTATGGCGGGCGTAAAGCTTTGTCTCGAGCGTTTCGTAATCGTTTTCTAGAATTACACTTTGGTGACATTCCAGATGACGAGCTTGAGACTATTCTTCGTGAAAGAAGTCAAATAGCACCATCTTTTTGCACAAAGATTGTTGCTGTGTACAAAAAGCTATCGATCCTTCGTCAGAGCGAGCGGCTCTTTGAGCAAAAGAACAGCTTTGCGACTCTGAGAGATCTTTTTCGGTGGGCATTACGTGATGCAGATGATCGCGAGCAGCTTGCAGTAAATGGGTTTCTCCTGCTGGCTGAGCGAGTCCGAAATCCTGAAGAGCGTGACGCTGTGAAACGCGTCATCGAGGAAGTCATGAAGGTTCGGATCGATGAGACTCAGATCTACAGTTTGTATAAGATGGACCGGTCGTTGGACTTGCCGATTTCATCCCCTCGAGATATTGTTTGGACAAAGTCTATGCGACGCCTTTATGTGTTGGTCACGGAAGCTCTAAGAAACGATGAGCCTGTCCTTCTCGTCGGAGAAACAGGATCCGGCAAGACTACCATATGCCAAGTGATTGCAGACATCGTCAACACCCAGCTGCACATTATCAACGCGCACCAGAACATGGAGACGGGCGACGTGATTGGTACCCAACGGCCAATCAGGAACAGGACTCTAGCTGAAGCGCAGCTTTCTCAAGAACTAATCGCTGCCTTGAAAAGCTGTGATGCTTTAGACAATGAGATTGAATACGATATTTCCACCCTAGAGAGTGCGTACGAAACATTGCAGCGTCAAAAGCCTGCAAAACTGTCCAATGAGACTCGCCACCGCATTGAGCAGACCAGAACCAGGGTAAATGCCTTGTTCGAATGGGCAGATGGTACTCTTGTTCATGCCATGGAGAATGGCCAGCATTTTCTGCTAGACGAGATATCCCTTGCCGATGACTCGGTCCTCGAGCGCTTGAATAGCGTCCTCGAACCTGCTCGTACCTTGTTCCTTGCAGAGAAAGGCTCGAATGATGCACTTTTGAAGGCAGTTCCGGGTTTTCAATTCCTTGCAACTATGAACCCTGGCGGTGACTATGGTAAGCGAGAATTATCTCCGGCCCTGCGAAACCGGTTCACAGAGATCTGGGTCCCGCATGCATCAGAAAAGGGCGAGATGCTGGAGATGGCGCAAGCCAAGCTTATAAGGCCGCTAATTGACTTCTCACAGCCCATGATCGAATTTGCGGCATGGTATGCCGCGACATACAATGCTGCCGCACCACACATCTCGATTCGAGACTTGCTCTCCTGGATTGATTTTGCCAATACCTTTTACGTATCTGAACCGTATCCTGCGCTACTCCACGGAGCCGCCATGGTATATATTGACGGCCTGGGTGCTAATCCAGCTTCTAAGATGTCCATCGTAGAGACCGCCGTGTCGCAGGAGCGTCAGGCCTGCCTTTTGAGACTCGATGGGCTATTCGGCCATGGCTTGTCGTCTTCATACGGCGAGGCCTACCAGCTTTTTATCACGAGAGAAAAGTTCGCTATTGGCCCTTTCAGCCTTCGAAAATCATCAGCCGTGAGACCAGATCAGAAGTATAGTCTGCGGGCGCCAACGGTCATGGCTAACGCCATGAAGATCATGCGTGCTCTACAACTCCGAAAGCCTGTACTCCTTGAGGGAAGTCCAGGGGTTGGAAAAACAACGTTGGTTGCAGCTCTTGCCCACTCCATTGGGATGCCCCTCACACGGATCAATCTATCAGATCAAACCGATTTGATGGATCTCTTTGGCTCTGATGTTCCTGTTGAAGGTGAAGAGGCTGGCCATTTCGGCTGGCGTGATGCTCCATTCCTTCGAGCCATGCGGAAGGGCGAATGGGTCCTCTTGGATGAGATGAACTTAGCTTCGCAAACTGTGCTTGAGGGCCTCAACGCGTGTCTCGACCATCGAGGTCAAGCCTACATCTCCGAACTTGACCAGACTTTCGAAAGGCATCCCGATTTCGTCGTTTTCGCCGCTCAAAATCCGCATCATCAGGGTGGTGGGAGAAAGGGCCTACCTGCTTCGTTCATTAATCGTTTTACGGTAGTATATGCCGAAACACTTACATTAAAGGACCTAATGGTCATTTCAAGAGAGATCTTTCCTGACTTCCCTGTCCTTGAAACTCAGAAGCTACTGCAATGCGTTACCGCTTTGAGTCAGCTTCTTCAGCAGAACCGCCGAGTTGGAGCACATGGCGGTCCGTGGGAGATCAATCTCCGTGATATTTTACGTTGGCTACATTTACTGACCTCTCAAAATGGACTGATGTCAACCGCAGGTCCTGCCTACTACCAGCCATTATTATTTTTACAACGTTTCAGGGCGCCTGACGATGTGATCGCTGTGGCGAAGCTACTGCAACAGTATTTTCCTAAGACTGAGTCTCAAAGCTATTTCCATGGCAAAAGTGACACTACAATCGAAGTTGGCCTCGGCGTTCTGCCTCGAGACAATCTATCGCAAGTAATCTCGAGTCGCCATCTGAGGACAGCACAATGTTGTGTATCAATTACAGAATCTGTAATGATTTGCATCCAGAACAACTGGCCTTGCTTGTTAGTTGGACCCCCGGGATCAGGCAAGACCAATTTGATCGTCCAATTGGCAAGCTCTGTCGGAGCTGAAGTGGTAGATCTCTCCCTCAATCCAGATATGGATACCATGGACTTAGTAGGAGGGTACGAGCAATTGAACCCCGAACGCGACGTCGCTGGGTTTGTGAAACGACTGCGAGACTACACCCAAAGAGCACTCATCGAACAGCTGGTCTCCAATGTCGATCTAAGCAAAAGCTTGATTAGCGTAGAGGAAAAGCTCAGAGGTGCTACAACTGTTTTATCCGAGATCGTCCAGCTAATCCGAGATGTCGCACTGGAGTACCCTTTGTCAAGGTACACTGACTTCTTACGCGAGTCCGAGGGTCTTACGCGACTCGCTGTTATTGATGACCGTGCTCGCTTTGAATGGGTAGACGGCATCCTCGTCAAAGCCGTGAAGCAAGGCAGATGGCTTGTTCTTGACAATGCTAATCTGTGCAGTCCTGCCATTCTCGACAGACTGAACTCACTGCTGGAGCCGAATGGCTTTCTAAGCATTAATGAGCATCGCAAACCAGATGGCAGTGCTCAGGTCGTGAAACCTCATCCACGTTTTCGATTGTTCATGACAATGGATCCGCACCATGGCGAGCTTTCACGGGCCATGCGAAACAGGTCCATTGAACTGTTCATGCCTGCTATTTCATTTTCTCCTGCTATCAACGTCTTGGGTTCGGGCTCCGAACCCACTGTCTCACGTTTCGAAACATTTCAAGCAATTGCTTGGAACAACCTTGACGAATTTCGCTTCAAAGATGTACTGGCAATATGTTTCGACCATCTTGCATTTTCTGATTTACGTCTCAATCTTCGCTGGCGGACACAGATTATCAAAGGGTTGAGCAATTTTTCGCCCTCAAAGCAAGCATGGTTTTCATCTGTGGCCGATGTCTTCAAAAATATGTCGGAAGTCGATGGGTCCATCATGATTGGCATACGTGATGCATATAACAAAATTGCCGATCGTCTGGCCCTTGCACCAGAGTTTAGTTCTATGCAGGTCAGTCTGCGGCGTCTCAAGAGATGGATTCAATGTACTGATAGCGATCAATGTTTCGATAGACAATCCATCCGTTCAACAACCCGATCCTACTCTCTCATAAAGCTTGTGATGCAAGTTCAAATAGTCTTTACTGGTACGGTCAAGCTTTCGAACTGCTGGTAGATATCTATCGCTTCGGCAAAAGGCTAGAACGATCGCTTGCCTCAACTAGCTCAAGAAAATTTAGGAAAGTCTCCACGCAACCTCTGGTACCATTTCTGCAGGATATGGGATCTTTTCTGCGAAATCTCGTCGACGGCAGGCCAGTAGACTCTAGAACCGAGCAAGTTCGTGCATTCTACTACTGTCAAAGGGTACAAAGCTGATAGTCAGTCAGGACCTCTTGCTCTTCGCTGATGAAGTTTTATCATATCTCTTGGACGTCCTTGATCTCTCACACTCCTCCAAGTTTGATGAGGGCACCTTCCAGGTATATCAGACTATAGGAAGGGGTATAGCATCCAGAGCCTGCGCTGGGGGACTACTTGGGAGTCTTAGTGCGAGACTAGCGTCAGAGCTTGGCTCGAAACTCGATACCTTCAATTTATCCTGGCAACTGCATTCTGGACTTGGTATGGAGCTGCTCTGGAAAACTTTCAGGCCTGTCAGTGCAAGAAGTCTTGATCAGCTTGAATCAAGCAATCAGGTCAAGGACCTCGCGAACCGTTTTGACGCTCTGAAGTGGTGTTCTGGCACCTCTGTCCAGGAGCTTTGTAGCCTGCAGAAATCTATCACACGCATTCATAATGGCATCAAATCTGCCTCACCTCGAGACTTCAGATCTCTCGAAGTACGTATACATTCTCTATTGCCAAGTATGAGTGATTCACTAACGAACCTACAGGATGTCCAGAAAATTCTTGAAGAGCTTGCGGGCCGTTCCGATGTTGTCGAACCCAAGGTATCACCTTATCTTGAGTCTCAATTCCAGGTGTTATGTCAGTATACCGTTTGCGCAGGGGACCTCGAATCGTTAGAGTCCCATTCCGAGCTTGGTCTATTTGCAGGAATATCCACAGCAAGAATGATGAGATTTGGAATAGCCTCAAACGCATGGGAGGCACTGTCCATGATCCCACAAGCCACAGCCATAGGTCTTTCAGACATGGAACTGGCCACGGTCCGAAATATCCTGCCAATCTCAATGCTTCATAAGCTGGAAGCTATGAGTGAAGTACCCTTACGGTGTCTAGCATTGCTGCGTGTCGAAGTTTGCAACATGTCGAAAAGTGTAGCTCACTCCAGCGCAACTATCAGCGGTGAGCCTCTACAAAACTTGAATCGTCTGCTGCTTAGATTGCGAGAAAGGCTCCACATAGTTGTGGACTCCGAGGCCAGCTTTCCCGATCTTGAGGAGACCAAACGGGCCTTGGACCAGCTCCTGCCTCATGCCCATGAGACATCCGATCAAAAAGGAGTCGATGAAAGAACTCAGCATCTCCACCGTAGCCTTGAATCAGTTTTCGAACGACAACAGCCTGACGAACTCGTAGCCCTCGGCGAGCGCTATAAGGCAATCGCGCAAACTTCAGTCAATTTTATTCAATTTTTCACCGGCTGCTTAATTCTCTATGTGCCAGACCGACCTTGCGATCCAGCCCTGAAGCCTGTGGTAGAGCGCATACGTCATAGAAGACGCAGGTCTGAATTGGGGAAAAAACTTCAGGCACTTCAAGACTTTGAGCTCGTTTTCTCAGGCCAGAAATCAAGTCTTCGCTCCCAACTTGTGGAGAAGAGGATAGCCCAGCTTGGAGCCGAGCCTGAGGTCCCTATGATTTTCCGACCTCAGATCTCCGAGCTGGGTCAATTGCAAGCGGAGTTCAATAACGTCGTGAAGAATATTGTCTTGAGATCTCCTACTGTTTTGATACTGCAGTCCGTCTTTAGGGGGGACTCAACAAAAATTCGGGAAGTTGAACTTTTGAGAACGAATATCGCTCAAGTTGTGTCACGATTGTCCCTTGGATATCAAGCTTACGAGGATATCACAAAACCTTTGATTGGCTTCTTGCAAGGCCTTGACGTTGGGCTCGCACTATCATTGCTTACCGGCGGTCAAAATAATCCGCGTGATCACAGCATGCATCACATGTGTGAGATAATTCCTTTTCTTGGTGCTGGTCCCCAAGGACTGGCGAAAATGACAGTCGCCCAGCTGGATCTGTACCACTTGCAGAACTTTGACCCGCGCCCGCACTTTCTGAAATACACTGGGATGGCATGCAGCGTCAGTAAAGACCTAGGCGAATCCCTTCTACAGACAATGTTTCAAATATTCCACAGCTTCTATCAAGAATGGAAAGAACAGCTGGGACGAGATCAACAAAGCAGTGCGGCTCAATCATCGCTATACCGGTATCGTGGTGGCGAAGATGAAAGCAATGAAGCTGATGAGCAAGACTTCCACAGTCTGTTCCCGGATTACAGTCGCCCATACAAACAAGATATTGCGTCAAAGGGACCCAAATACGACGCGAGAGACCACGCTCAACGACTAGCTGGTTTGCAGCGCGGAATCTTCCGGAGTACGAAAAGTCCATCTGAGCAACTTCTAGACCTTCTCCAAGACGGTTCCCAGGACATCGCCAGCCTTTGGGAAAGAACGACGAAGACGTGCAACTGTCTAGTGCCAACAGAGAACTTACTCCCAGCACTCGTGCTCAGCATCGATCAGCATAAGGAGCGGCTTCTTGGCCAAGCTAAGGCGCACAAGCTTTACAGCTTCTACAGTGACGCAAATCTATCCGAAGCACAAAAATTGATCGTTCTTGTACATAGGACCCAAGCACGATTCCTTGACCTGCAAGAGGCTTGGCCAGAACATGCAACCCTAGCAGATGTGCTGCGAACATCGTCAGAGTTGCTGGCTTTGCGCCACACTGAGCCGATCGCGAAGATCTTGACTAAGGCGGAGCAGCTGCATGGCTACATCCATGATTGGCAGGCGGTTGCTAGCAAGCAGTATACTGCAGCTACATTGTACAATCAGCTTACAGATCTACTCGTGAGCTGGCGCCGATTGGAGCTTTCAACTTGGGCTCGACTTCTTGATATGGAAGACCGAAAATGCAACGAGGATGCTGAATCTTGGTGGTTCATTGCTTATGAGGTCATCATTGCGGCACCGCTTTCTATGGTCGATGTCGGAGAAGATCTTCAGGTACATGTAGAGCAACTTTTCAGCACACTAGCAGACTTCATGGGAACTACTTCTATTGGACAATATGCCCATCGTCTTGGTATGATCAACTGCTTTAGGAGTCACCTCGAAATCCTCGCCAAACATGTTCCATCAATCGGTTTAGTACACAGCGCCATTTGCAACTTTCTGAGCTATTACTCTCGCTTCGAAAGTCCTATTCACGAATACCTGCGCAAAGGCCGGCAAAAGCTGGAGAAAGATATGAAGGAGATCTTGCTGCTTGCCAGCTGGAAGGATACCAATATCAATGCGTTGAGAGATAGCGCGAAGCGATCCCACCACAAGCTTTTCAAAGTAATCCGCAAGTATCGGAGCTTGTTGGCCCAGTCTGCTGAGAGCTTTCTTACCCAAGGGGTCTCCTGTGAACATGACATATTCGCAACGTCACAGCGAAAAGATGACACTTTCGAAGTGACGAAAGTGGATCCACGTGCCATACGGACCTGCAAATCTCACCTTGAAGGCTGGGAATCGAAGCCTACGAGATTCACAAATCCCACCTTGACAGCTCAGCGTATGTTTGAAATGAGCCAGCTGCCTCCTGCGGCGATCGATAGTGTATCATATTTGGACAGCTTCGGGACCGACCTGGTCGACAGTATTAAGACTCTGCAGAAGGAGACGCCCTCTAAAGCTACAAAGGAAAATCACGAAGCTATCAAGCACCTGAAAGCCCGAAAACGAAAGCTTTACGCGGAGACATTGAAATCATTACGTCACATGGGCTTTCGTCCTAATCTGAGCGCTGATGCATTGAGCAAGCAATCTTCGCTGTCTGTTGTGTTAACGAATACTCCTGCCCTCACCACACAATCTCATCAAATAGCTAGTGCAGAATTTCACCTTCACCAGGTGTTGCACGTTTTTTCAGAAATCAAGGGACGATCCCAAAATCACTCTGAAGATCTCAGCCACGGTGAAGTTGCTCGGAGCAAGGGCTACCTAGAGAGCATGGTTTCTGTCATGCTTAAGCAGAGGGGCACTCTCGCAGCTACTTTCACTGACCTTCAAGTGCTTGACAAGACCACCGAAATGATGTATAATCTATGGGCACCTGACGCTTATGTAATGAAGAAACAGGAAGTTGGGCCACAAAATACTGCCAAAGGAGTGCAATGCGCTCTTAGATGGTTGCCAGTGATCATAGAAGCTGGCTCTGTGATCATCCAAAAGCACGGCCAAGTGGGCGAGATTGACCACTCAACCATTTTGACCAGTCTAGGGGGTTGGAAAGACAGGATGGCCACGGTAAATAATGCATTTGACCAGCTTCCCGAGCTGCCTTCCAACCTATTTTCTTCACGACATGAGGAAATTCACCGTCTCGCACTAGGACTCCTGGAAGACTTTAAGACCAATTTGCAAAGGTTGATCGAGGACAACCCTGGATTGAGATTTGTGCTCAAGCACTTTGCACTATGGACTAGTGCGAACGTTGCCTCGGATATTCTGGAGACGGATGGAGAGCATCCCACCAGTCTCGTGGATCTGGACAAAAGCGTTTCCGACGCGTCGAGTTGGATTTTAGTTGCTATCCAGCGAGTGCAAGAAATCTCCTCGACCATCCCTTCCTCGGTGGAAGACGCTACATGGCTAATACGTGCGGACTCCTCGTTGGCGGCCACCCTCAAGAACCTACATCCCCGCAAGGTCAATGACCTGCTTCGAGAAGGCATGGATCAAATACAAAACCTTAGCGCTGCAAACCATGGCGATATCCTCGCTGCTGGTGCGCTCTTCGCATTGGCATTACCTATCGTCCAACAATTCCGCAGCATCTTACAGAAGTCTTTTGATCGTTATGCTGAGCTTCATCGAGCATTGTGTAAGCTTTCCAATCATCTAGCGCACTCATTTTCGCAAGTTGTCCAAGAAGGCTTCTGTAGCCCAGCCGAGAACTCAGCCGAAGAAGCTGGCAGGACTGAGAAGCTTGAAGGTGGCACTGGTCTCGGGGAAGGCGAGGGCGTAGAAGATATCAGTAAGGACATCCAAGATGATGAGGATCTGTCCGAACTCGCGCAAGGCATGGAAAAGAATAAAGAGAAGGGGGAGATCGAAGATCAAGAGGACGCAGTGGATATGGATCACGATGAGCTGGATGGTGAAATGGGAGATGTCTCAGATAAGGGCGAAGATGATGGGTCGGCAAGTGAGGGCGAAAAAAACGATATTGATGAGGAGACGGGAGATATAGACGACCTCGATCCCTCTGCCTTGGACGAAAAGCTTTGGGACGGGGAAGCTGAAGAGACAGACAAAGAGAAAGAGGGGGCGAAGGCCAAAGGGAAAACCGAGAAAGATGATCAGGTGGCTGATAACGCTACCGAACAAGGAGAGAGCTCACGAGCGCAAGAGGGAGAAGAGGAAGACGATGAAGCCAGTCAGGAAGGCGTAGAAGAGATCGAAGATGTCGCAAGGGAAGAGACAGAGCAGATGGATCCGCACGTTGAAGAAGGCCAGAATCTAGACCTGCCTGAGGAGATGGATCTGGACAATGTTGATGGGACAGACGCGGAATCAGCATCTGGGAACAGTGACATGGAGGGCATGTCCGATGTCGAACAAGAAAATGTCGAGGAGAACGAAGCCGACGGCATGTCTGAAGGCAGCCAAGATGTCGAGTCTAAGGAGGACGTGGAAATTGAAGTGGATGCGCAAAACCAGCGAGAGAACGATGCCAAAGACGAAGATGATGTCGACGGAGGCAACGGCGGTGGATCTCCTGTCGATACAGAGCCAGACGACGAGGAGCCAACAGATAATTCTGAACTCCTCCAGGACAACCAGAATATAGATCAGGAAAAGTTTGCGCCCAGCGATACCATGGGTCTTGGAGAAGATGGTGACCAGAATCACGCTGAAGATCAATTGAAAGAGAACAAAGCGCAAGGCAAAGATGGTGCCCAGGGAAACGCCACAAGCACCGACGAGCCTCAAGCTGCAGCGGAAAATGGTCAACTAGGAGGACTGGATAGAACCGATGGCGGTCAAATAGAAGACGATGACCGAAACGAAAGCCGTGGTAGTCAGGCTTTCAAGAAGCTTGGGGATGCTCTCGAAAAATGGCATCGGCAAAATAAGCAGATTCAAGAGGCTCCTGAGCAAAAAGGAAATGCTCTGTCTCAGACTGACGGAGACATGGCAGATGAAGAATTCGAACATCTTCATGGTGAAGAAGCCGAAGCAGACACGCAAGCTTTGGGTGCTGCTTCAGATGATCAGGCGCGGGCTTTGGATAAGAAAGCTATGGATTCAGAAATGCATGACGAGCCCCACGCTTTCCTTCCAGGCGGTACGGAAGAGGAAGGTGGCAACGAGCCTGCTAAAATCATGAATGAGGAGGATCCAATACAAACGGAAGCAGACAAGCAGCAGGAGCCATCCAACAGGGGGACTTTTGTCGCAAGCAGAAACGACAGTAGCCAGCCAACTGATCAGCCCGGGCCAGGGACGCTCGAAAAGGAAGAAGACATTGACGATCTTGACATTGATCTCTCGACCACCCACCTTCAAGCTGCTTCTGAAGAAAGACCACGATCTGCAGAGGAAGCTCGCCGCCTTTGGTCGCACTACGAGAGTCTTACCCGCGACCTGTCTCTTTCCCTTACAGAACAGTTGCGGCTAATCCTCGCCCCCACTCTTGCCACCAAAATGCGCGGGGACTTCCGGACCGGCAAGCGCCTCAACGTCAAGCGTATAATTCCCTACATCGCCTCCCAATACAAACGTGACAAGATATGGATGCGTCGTTCCATCCCATCCAAGCGCAGCTACCAGATCATGCTCGCCGTAGATGATAGTAAATCTATGGGCGAAAGTGGAAGCGGTCACTTGGCCTTCGAAACACTTGCGCTCGTGTCCAAAAGCCTTAGCATGCTGGAAGTTGGCGAAATATGCGTTGTGGGCTTTGGAAACGAAGTCTGTGTCGCCCATGGTTTCGACCAACCCTTCTCGTCCGAAGCCGGCGCTCGGATATTTCAGCATTTTGATTTTCAGCAAACCAAGACCAACGTAAGAAAACTTGTCGCCGACTCGATTATCCTCTTCCGTGAAGCAAGACGTAGAACGGTTCACACTGGCACCGACCTCTGGCAACTTGAACTCATCATCAGCGACGGCGTCTGCGAAGATCATGACATGATACGACGCCAAGTCCGCCAAGCTCAAGAAGAGCGCATTATGATCGTGTTCGTGATTGTCGACGCGTTGTTGAAGGGAGAGTCGATTATGGATATGAGTCAGGCGGTTTTTGAGCCCGATGCCACAGGGGAGACCAAACTGAAGATTAAGCGGTATCTAGATGAGTTCCCTTTCGCATATTACCTCGTAGTGGGTGAGGTGAGGGAATTATCGGCCGTGCTTGCCCAGGCTTTGAGGCAATGGTTCGCGGAGATTGTGGAAAGTGGGTGAGAGATTTACGATTAATTCTGGTAGGTTCGATAGAGGTTGTACGACAAGTTTTATCTTTGAGCAACATGCAATGGCTTCCCATGATATCATGACTACTTGGCAGCTTCCCACGCTGCTATCGTTTCTTTAGATTGACAGTGTCAGTACATTAACGTCGGTGGAATATTCTCTCGCTGCTGCCTGGGCGCGTCGGCGGCGATACCGCGAACCAGCGTGTCACTGACGTGAAGAGTGGTTTGAGATCTCTATTTGAAAAACTTCCCGTGTGCATCCGAAAATTTCCAAGATTTCCCGTGTGCTGAGCAAGATATGTGAGCAAGATACTTGAGTCACTGCCGCTACCGGACTTTAGGATGTGCTGTGCCACACGCCCTCATGTCCCGTCTACACCCGCTTCTCGATGCAATTCCAAAAAGGCGCTGTCGCCAAGGCTGCCTAGTCTCCTGGCCCAAGAAAAAATACAAAATTGTGAGAGGAATTATGCTGGGCTAATGAAAAATTACTCAAATGGTAAGAGAAAATATGCTGGGCCAAGTAAAAATATAAATTTTTTAAGTGAAAATATGCTGGACCAAGAATTTGGACATGAATCTTGTGAGCATGTATCTGAGCAGACAAGGCATAAAAAGCAGAGGACAGTCCGTTCCCCCTTTCTCTCTACACACTCCCACTCATACTTCCTCGCTATATAACTTCATAGGTTAACTTTGCCGAACTTCTCATCTTCACTCACATCACGTTTGCAAGCACTCAAACAACTTCATAGCAGCGTACTGAAGCCAGCAAGCTCCCAAACATGGATTCAACATCATACGCATATCCCGGCAACGAGCACTCCAGCTATCCCAACACACCCCAGACAGCCCCCCTGAGGGATGTAAACAACGAAGAGTCGACCGGTCATCCTAACCCATCATTATCTTCACACGGTTTCAATCAAGCAGTAAGTCTCGCGTTGCAATTTCTATGATGGACTCCGAAAGTTGATATCTCTCTCAGGGGATGAGTGCAACCAGCTCTCCCTATGCAGCTCAAAATACTCCATCAGCAGAGCAACAAATTGTAAGTCTACCAACTCTGCTGTCGTGCGTTGACCGCCGGACCTGGAAACTGACTTGGTTCCCAGACCGGCGAACCTACCAACCTCCAACCCCTGCCTCAGATCCCTCAGAAATCAAAAAAACGCGGCAGAGGGTACACCGGAATGCCCAAGGGAAGACCTCCAGGAGCCAAGAACAAGCCAAGAGCTCCCGATCATGGTCTGCCAAAGGTATGTGACACATCACTGTCGCTTTCTTCGAGATGAGAGCCTCCATGCTGATATCAACTCGAGGAGCCAAAGAGAAAGGGAAGACCGCTAGGAGCGAGGAATAAGTATCCCCGCGGAGCCCACGGCGCGTTTCTGCCAACGCCGGATAGCAACAGCAGCCCGGCCGAGAGCGGGAGCTCACGCTCCACAACTCCAATCGCGGCCGGAACTCCTCCCGCCATGCCCCCATCGACGCCAACAGAGGCCCAGACGGCGTACACAGCCCCTCTCGGATACGCACAGGTGACGGAATTCTCTGCCTCCCTCGATCCCGCCGACCGCGGCTACGACCACGAGACCAATTCCTGGTACTCCATCAAGGCTCGAGCCATGGAAGAGGAGCTCTTGCGAATGTGCGCCACATCAACTCCTCCAGAAGACATCATGACTCCCATGGCAACACCTTCCCCCGCCCCGACTACTTCACCTTACGCCACCCAAGCTGGTCATGGACAGCCTGGATACCTGGGTTATCAGTACCCACCGCCGCCCGATCCCAATCAAGCCTTGGGCAGCGGCAACTTCACTTACAACTTGTATGACTGCCGCGTTAACAACTATAACAGCTACAACCATACCAGCAGCAGCGATCCCTTCGCGTCATCCAGCACTCTTCTCGCAGCCCCGCCGGCAAACCGGGACCGGCCTCAACCCCGCCGTCCCATTCTCCGGTCCCCTGCAGCTTCACGAGCGGACGAGGCCTCAAGATCCGCCTTTTACGCCGGAGAAGGCCTTTCGAGGCTTCGACCACAGTCGTCCATCGACCCAACACTGCGTGCCGCTGCTCAGAACGATTCCCCGGCGCCGGCAACTCCAGCGGCTGACGACGCCAACACCACGAAGGAGGACGACATGGACGAGACGATGGAGGAGGGGATCCCTGAATTCGACCCTATGAGCTTCTTGAATGATGACGGTTTGGAGTCTGGCTTTTGGAGAGAATGATGGGATGGAAGACGACGGTATGCCTGCCACGGATGTTCCGTCGCTAATGTCTGGTGTTAGGAGCTTCGGTGATGGGGGAGTTGATTGGTGCGGTTGGATGGTATGAGCGAGGCTTCAGTGTGCATGTTGAAGCGGTCGCGAGTCAGCATTCACAGGTTTGATATTGTTGGCATTGGCGTTGGCGTTGGCGTCGGGCATTGCGTTGGCAATTGGATTGCATTTTGGATCAGCGTTGGCGATTGGATTGGATTGCATTTTTGGATCAGCGTTGGTGTTGGGATGACAGTGTCATCGGCGTTTGGAATTCCATCGCAATATGGGATTTCGCGTTGGAATTGGACTTGGCTTTCTTGGCTTTCTTGGTCGATTGTCTCGCTCTACCAGTGTTGGAATACAGCTACTATAGATAGATTCAATGACTTTTGCATTTTTTGTTTGTTTGTTTGTTTGGTTGGTTGGATTGAGTGTTGCTGTCATGACATTTTGTTTTTATGAATACGTTTGTTGCGATCATGACATTTGTTTGCAAGAATTACATTTATTGCAATCATGACATTATTTTCTTCTTCTTCTTCTTCTTCTTCTTCTTCTTCTTCTTCTTTTTCTTCTTCTTCTTCTTCTTCTTCTTCTTCTTCTTCTTCTTC
>WOGZ01000469.1:0-20522 GCA_009733775.1 Alectoria sarmentosa
GTTAAGTCTTAAATTCGTTTCGCCTTCGTTTGTTTTTAAATATTATAAATTTAATTTATGAGTTCTAACTTATTATTATATTAAATAATAAACGTGAAATAATTATTTTAATAAATATTAATAACGAATTTTTTTTTATATTATAGTCTTTTATTAAAAAGACGCAAATTTTTAAATTTGAATATATATTAATAATAATGTATATTATTAAATATCATCGCATATTTTTATATAAAATATATAATTTAATAATTAATCTCGTAAACAATCGAGACAAAAAATAAAAACAAATTTTAAAAACGTATATTATAAATATGCGAGAATACGATTTTACTTTCGATTTCTTTTAAATTTAAAATATTAATTTTAACAATTGTTAACGCGAGCAATTTTAAATATATCGCGATTTTTTATAAATAATAAATAATAAACAAATATCGTAATTATAAATGTGAAATTATATATATATAATAAATTAATATAATAATTACGCATAATTTTAAATAAACGTATATCGCATTTTTATATTAACTTTTATTTGAAAATAATGAAAATAATTATAAAGAAATTGTGCGATATAATATTATATAATTAAACGACTTTAACGTGCTTAAATAATTTGAAAATTTATTAAAAATATTTTTAAAAGAATTATATAATAATTTTAACACGCATAATTAAATTAAGCATTTTATAAATTTATTATTTAATAAATTATTCAAAAACGATTTAATTTATAATATATCGTATAATAAGCTCGCAGCAATAAAGAATTATTTAAATAATGCGTTAAAAAAATAAATTCGATTTTTAAATAATTAAATTAATTCGTCGATGTTATTTATTAAGAAAATAAATAATTCGTTACGATTATATATCGATTATGAAAAATTCAATAAAATAATTATTAAGAATAATTTATTATTATCGTTATTTTTAAAAATCTTAAAAAGATTTATATATACGAAATATTTTATTAAAATTAATATTCGTAATACGTATTATAAAATACGAGTTGAAAAAAATAATAAATGAAAAATCGTTTTTCGAATTCGTTATAATTAATTTGAATATCAAATAATATCTTTTAATCTCATAAATGCTCTCGCAATTTTTTAAATATATATAAATAAAATATTTAAATCGTATATCGACGTCTTCTACGTGATATATTTAAATAACGTATTAATTTATTTTGAAATAAAAAATTTATATTAAAAATATATGTGAACGATGTTGCGCGCGTTATTAAAATATCGATTTTATATAAAATTATCAAAATGCGTTTTCAATCGCAGCGAGATTATTTTTTTGAAATTTATTATAAATTAATAAAACATTTAAATGAAATTAACGCGCATTAAAATTAATATTAAATAATTAAAATTAAAATTTATTAAAAATATATTAATTTTTTTAAAATTCGCAAACTTTTATCATTAATTCGTGAAAAAAAATTCGTAAATAATTATGTTCTTAATTGATGTCACGCGCGAAATAAAAAAAAACGAAATTAAATTATTTTTCGTATTTATTAAAAAAATACGCGAGACTTTTGAGATTTTCAAGCGAGTGTTCATTATGACATTTATTTTAAAATATTATAATTGAAAAATATCGTTTATTATAAAAATCGATGTTTTTAAAATAAATGTAAATAATGTGTTTAATTAATTAATTGAAAACGAATAATAACATTTTATTATATTTTTCACTTATAAATTTAAAAGAATTGAATTTCGTTAAAATATATATAATAAAAAGTTATATGCGATTATGTTAAATTTCAAAAATTAAAGATATTATTTGCAAGAAAATAAACATTTTATTCGTATAATTTTAAATTATAATAATTTATATTATTTTATAATAATAAAAAAATCAATGCGAAGTAAATTCGTTAAATTAAAAAATTAATTGCGTTTAATTTTATAATTAAATATTATAAAAATAAATTTAATTTTGCGAATACATTATTAAAAAAATTTAACATTATTAAATTAAATAATAATAATAATAATAATAATAATAATAATAATAATAATAATAATAATAATAATTTCTTTTTTATTTTGCGAAATAAACTTCGCAATTAAAAATATTAATTTGATTTATAAAAACGTAATAACATATTTATTATAATTAAATTTATAATATTAATAAAATAATTGAACGATATTATCGTCGCAAATATTTAAATTATAAAATTAAATAAAAAAGTATTCGATAAACGAACACGCATTTTAAACGTTACGATATCATTTCGATTTTTGATTCGTTAAATTTTAAAATCGAAAAAATCTTATTTAAAATTGCGAAAATCGATAATCGCATAATTATTTAAATTATAACGCAAAAACGCTTTCGTTGCAAATAAAAAATAACGTTAAAAATACGTTATTAAATTAAATGAATTTTGAAAAAGAAAAATCGATAAAAATAAATTAATATATCGTGATTTCGTAATTTATATCTTTAACGATTTTATTACGAAGAAAGAAATTTTTTATATAAATTATAATAATTTCAATATTAAACATTTTTTTCGTAAACGTATTAAAAAAGATATTAAATGCAAATATTATTAAATAAATATAATAAACGATATAATAAATTATATTCGCATTTGTTTCGATTGTTAAAAAATGCGAGTTTATTATTATAAGTTTTATAACGAATTAATATTAATATCGTTAAATAATATAAATTTATTTTATATTATAACATTAAATTTTATTATAAATTTATCGTTTATAAAAGATTTATATATTAATAAATTTTGCGACTTTATTTTAATTTTAATAAATAAATTAACGAAATACGTAACGTATATAATAATTATAAAAAACTTAAAAATTAATAAATTTGTTAATATTTTATAACGAAAATTCGTATTATTACGAAATATAATGCGTAACTTATTTCGAATTAAAAATTATTAATTATAAATAAATTGTAAATAACGTTATATTAATAGTTAAATACGAAACGTAAATTTAATATTACGTTTCACTTTTAAATAAATAGTTAAATTAAATTTTTAAATTAAATTTTTAAATTAAATTTTTAAATATTATTTACGAATTTATTATAATTATAAATAAGATAATTAATTTAAAACTTTATTAATAATTATATTTATATATAATAATAATATATATATAATATTAATAAAATTTTATTAAAGTTATTAATAAAATATATAATAAATTTAAAAAATGTTTTTGAAAATAAGATTTTAAAAAAAGAAATATCGTTTATTATAAAGCGAATAAAATAATTATAAAATACAAAATCACATTTAAAAAAGTTATAAAAATAAATGTTAAAATAATAAATAAAGTATTATAATTATTATTATCGTATTATTATTTTTTAAAAAAAAATTGTTACGAAATTTAAATATACGCATTTTAAAATTAAAAAAAAACTTAATTATAAACAATTTAAATTTTTTAAAATATTAAAAAAAATAAACACGTAAATTTATAAATTAATTTTCTTTTATTAAATATAAAAAAAATTATTTTATATTTTATATATCGTTATTAAAATTTTATATTCGCGTAATAATAATTTAAAATCGTAAATAATCTTAATTAATAATAATAAAAAAAAGTTAATAAAATATTAAATAAAAGAGTTTGCAATAACGAAATTAAATATTTTATTAATTAAAAAACTTTTCATTTTATAAAGTTTTATAAAAATTAATAAAATATTTCGCGAATATTAAAAGCGCAATTAAAGATTTTAAATAAGTAAAAATATTATATAAATTAATATTTAAAACAAAATAAAAAGCGTAATCGTGACAAAAAATCAAAAAGCGAAATAAATCGCGAAAAGAAAAATAATAATAAATTCGCAAATAAATATTTAATTAAAAAACTTAATAAAAACGATTATGAAAGCTCGCAATTTTATATATATATATACGTATATTTTTATACGTCGAAACGTTTCGTATTATAAAAAAATAAAATATAAAAATCGCAAATATAATTAATATTGTTTAATATTAATTTATTTACTTTTTTATATTAAATAATAATTTTTTATTAAAAAAAATCGTTATAAAACGATAAAAAACAATAACGAAAATAATAAAAATAACGATAAAAGTAACGAAAATAACAATAATAAAAAAGACGATAACGACACGCACGATAATTATTTTTATTAATGAATTTTTTATATATATTAATTAAAATTATTTTATTTTTTCACGCGCGTAAAACGTAAATATCGTTATTAATAACGATAATAACACGCATTATAATTTTATAAACGAAAATAAAAAAATTAATTATATAAAAATGATTTTCGCGAAAATATCGATCGCATTTAAATTAACGTAAATTAATTCGCGACGCGATATAAATCGTGCGAGAATTATTCGCGAGAACACGCATATAACGAAAATAAATAAAAACTTAATACGCGTTAACGCAATCTTTTAAAGGTTTTTTTTTTTCAATTAATGTATTTTGAATAACGAAAAAAAGAATAATAAAAAAAGAATTAACGATAATAAAAGTAATTGTGAATTTCATTAATTAAACATTTTTTTTAAAATAAATGCGAATGTTTATAAGCGAGAACAATAAATATTAAATTATTAATAATAATTTTTAAATTTTATTAATCAAGCATCTTTTAAAGTAATTTTTTATATTTACGAATAAAAAAAATGATAAAAATATAAATAAAAGTAAAAATAAACGTAAAAATAAAAATAAAATAAAAATAATAATAACGATAATTATATTTATAAATCAAAATCCTCGCATTATTAAATTTTAATTTATAAGAAAAAAACGATTATTAAAATTATGATGACAGCGAGAAATGTTTAAAAATATTATTAATATTATTAACATGTTTTTCACGAATTTCATCGATTCTCGCAATTTATTGCGTAAACTTAAATGCTTTTTAAAATGTTTATTATAAATAAAATTAATTAAATTAAATAATTATAATCTTTTTTATTTATTATTTTAATTAATATATATATATTATTATTATTATAATATATAATTCATTATCGCATTATTGCGATAAAAAGAAATATAAATAAAATAATAAATATAAAAAAAGATTTAATATTTATTTATTAATGTTAATGTTAATGTTAATGTTATTATTATTAAAAAATTAAGATAAAAATGAGACTTTAAATTAATTAACGCGATTTTTAAATAATAATAATAATAAAATTATAATAATTAAATAAAGATAATAACATTTCGCAATAACGATAATGCTTATAATTACGCTATCGCGATTTTAATATATAAATATATTAACATATTTATAAAAATCTGCGATAAGCAATTTATATATATTATAATAATAAATGTTAATTTAAATTACGTTTAATTTATAATAAATAATATAAATAAATATAATAAACTCGTAAACATTTAATTAAAATACGCAATTATATTAAAATTTAAAAATTGAATTTTTTAAAAAAAAAACAATTATAAAAGCGAAAATATTTAAAGCGAATTAATAAAACTCGTTTAAATCGTTTATTAAATTATGTATTATACAATTAAAATGTTTTTTTAATATATTTAATAAAGTTTTTAAATATTCGCAATTCTCTCTTTTTTTTTTTTTTTTTTTTTTAAATTATTAATTTTTTTATTAATTTATTTATTAAAATTCGTAATTACGTTTATAAATTTCGTAATTTTTTAATTATTACGTAATTTTATTAAAAGAATATTTTACTATCTTACATAAATATCGAAAAAACTTAAAATTGTTATTTAAAAACTTTATTTCGAATTCGATTTTATACGTATAACATCGCGTTTATACGTTTTAATAACGTCGTTAAAATAATAAATATATATGTATATTTAATAACGAAAATAATAAAAAAGATAAAATTTTAATTAATAATATTATATCGTTATTAATAAATAAATAAAATAATAATTTAAAAAAGTTAATTTAAAAAACTTTTTTTATAAAGTTTTCGATTTCGAAAATAATAATAATAATAATTTTTTTCGCAATTAATAAAATATTAAAAATTCGAATATTATAATAAAAAACGTCGAATAATGAAAATTTAATTTAATTCGATTTTAAATATTAATATTATAAATTTAACGCTTATTTTCGTATTAAAAATAAATATAAAACGCTTTATATATTTTTTAATTATTTTAATTAAATCGTCGCGTATTTAAAAACGAATCGTTATATATAATTCGATAAAATTATTAATTTCAAAAATAATAAAAATTAAATTTACGTTATATAATATATTAAATTTATAATTGTTAAAAAAATTATTAATAACTTTAATACGCGTAATTGAAAATTTATTATTATTAAATAAATTAAAAATTTAATAATTAATAATATTTAAAAATTTAATATTTTATTTATTAATTATAAATTTATAAATAATAAATAAATATTTAAAATAAAATACAATTTTAATAAAAGTATTAATCAAAATATAATAAAATTAATTAATCGAAATTTTTATAACTGAAAATAAAAACTTTTTAATAAAATGTTCGCATTTACTTTTATATTTAAATGCTTAAATTATTATTTACTTTAATAATATATTTTAAATCAATTAATTAATAATGCGTATTTTAATATTAATTTATACGATAAAATTTATATAATAATTTCAATTTTTTAAATAAATTTATTTATATTTAAATTATAAATTTCGAATTAATTATTATTATTATTATTTTATATATTAACGATATTTTTATTTTTATTAAAATCGAGACTATAATAAATAATATTAACAAAAAAAATTCAAAAATAAAAAGTTTAATATTTTTATTAATTAAATTATTATTACGTTAATTTTTATATAATTACAATACGATTTTTTTTAATAAAAAAATAACATATTTTATTATTACATTATTTAATAAATACGAAATAATTAAAATTACGCGTTTCAATAAAAAGAATTTTAATTAATTAAGTTATTAAAAACGTATTAAAAATCTTATATATTTTATAATTCAATACACGATTTTAATTAAGTTTTATTTTTAATAAATTAAATTAATTTTAATTTAATTTAATTATATTTTATTTAAATATAATTTAAATATTTAAATATATTATTAACATTTTTAAATGTAAAATACGATTTTATAAATAAAGAACTTTATCGATTATTTAAATTTAATTTATAATAACGCTATGATAAATAAAATATACAATTTTAATTTTATTACGTTTTATTACGAAAATAAATAATATATATTTAAATAATAAGAAATTTTATTATATTTATTATTAAAATTGAACATTTTTTTATTAAAATTATTAAAATAATCGTGTAAGTTATAATATAATTATAAAATTACGTTTTCGAATTTTTAAAAAACGATTTAATTTATTTACTTAACGATAATAAAAATATTTTAATTTTTATAAAAAAAAATTAACACATTAATTATATAAATATTTAATATTATTACGTACGAAAAATTTTAATTAATAATGAAATTATTATAAGTTTCGTATTTATTAATAAATATATATAATTTTCATTAATCGAAATAAACGAATTTGTAAAAAAAAAAAAAATAAAAAAAAAAAAAATTGTTTAAACTCATTTCGATAAATAAGAAACTCGCTTATATTATTTATACGAATTATTAATACAATTATATATAAAATATATGAGTTCGATAAATAATTATAAAAAAAGCGTCTTTAAATGAATCGACTTTTAATATAAATTTTATAAAAATTCGTTGAAAGCTTGAGATCGATTTTGAAGTTCCTTTGTAATACAAAATTGAATCATAACCCCCTTCATGTTTTCTCCTTATGCTGTTTAAACACTATCATTATCATAATCATAGCAATAACCTACTAGGCTACTACTATTGGTACTACTCCGAATACTAGTTATTCCGCTTCGTAGCCTGTTCCAGCAACAAAAAGCAGTAGGCCCTCAGCCAGATTAGGGCCTTCAATGGTCAGATGCCCAGGCTCTTGTTCGATCACACTGACAAATTGAGTGATTGAGCAGCATTGGGATGGAGGAACCTCAAAGCAAGGGATTTTTCTAATTTTATTGGAGGCGGACCGCATGCTATGCAATTTCTATAGGACCTTGAAAGCCTTTGTGGCAGATGGAAGAAGTAGCCAACGTGAGACGGTGAGATGACTGGGGGCAAGAAGAAGACTAGCCAATCTCTCCCCTTGTACAATGCCGCTGTGCAACGAATGTGTCGTCTCGTCTAACGCGAAGACAATAAGAAAATGGGTCAATCCTTAATCCATCATCCAACCTGCACATCGACATTCATCCATCCAACACCGAAAATGACGCATTTTCTTTTGCGAGCACATGCAAACCTCCTTTCAAACTTTGCGCCTATGCAGTCGAAAGCGAGTGTCCAGCACTTGGACACTCGAGTGACTCCGAATCCGCTGACGCTAATGCCGATGCTGACACTGACGAATTCTCTAGATCAAATTGGCCTGCGGCAGCGCCAGCACCAAGGCCGTCAACAAGACACTGATGATCAGGGCCCAAGCATGGCTTTGCTTTACGATCTTGTCCTGTAACAATCTCATCGCCGACTCTTGCACCCAGATGCTCTTGGTAAAAATCTTCTGGAACAAATGCTGCTTCTTGTACTTGTCGACCCACAACTCATGGCTGTAGCTATTCGATGTCCCGAAAGGGTCGAGCGAGACACCATTCCTGCGACGGGTAGCCATGCTGAACATGTTGTCGGTAGACAGGTTGGCTTCTTCTTCAGGGCCGCCATCGAAGCTGGTAAGGGAGATCTCCTCGCTAATTTGCTCCCATGGGCGCAAAGCTCGGCGATGGCTTGTCTGGATGATGACGCAAAGACCTTTGTAGGCCGCGACACCAATATCGAAGCCAACAAAGAAGAGCGGGAAGACGAAGAATCTCCACCATCTTGACGCGTGGCTTAGACTGAGCAGAACACCGAGGATGATCGCTGCGACGATGTGCGCGATACCCGAGTTGCGGACGAAGAGCACGCGCGGCTTGTTGCCGTTACAGATAGCCCAGCGGATGAAATTCGGGTGCGATTGACCGCGCAAGCTAGCTTCAACCATGTATTTGACAAAGGCGAGCGCAGAGGGGTGAGTAGTGTGTTCTAGGGCGTGGAGAACGGCGGCGCGATCTTTACTTGAGAGATTGAGCTCTCTGCTCGAGCCAGGATTGAGATAGTGCGAGATGACGCGATTCATCTCAGAACGGAATGGTTGGATGTTGACTGCGAAGGCTTAGCGATGTATTTCTGGGCGAGGCAGGATAGTTTACATGGCTTGCATTTCAGGCCCATTTGGGTGTCGGCATCCTCGACAGACTCGGCACGGTACAGAGTAGTGCTGGTAGTGGAAGCCAATGATTGCGTGTCAAGGTGAGAGAAGTTTAGTGAGCTTGGACGGTGAATGTGATCAAAGCGGAGCTCTAGAATCAACGCTCCTCCGGGGGCTACACGGTTCTCTCGATCAAAGACGGTAGCACCTGTCTGATTGGAGTCATTGCTTTGAGGGCGTGGTACTTCTGCCGTGTACCACGGCGGCGATAAGGCTTGCTCGGATTTGGAAGCAGCGAAGAATCTGTGCGAGTAATCTTCGTACCATAGCCAGAATTGCAGATTTTCGGCATCGTGAGAGACGTAAACGAGGTATTCCTACCGAAAAGATCAGCATTGAGTGCCTGACACTGGATTTTACTACCACGTTTGCTGGTATAGCTACCATGAAGTCTTGACGCGAGCATGGCGGCATCGCCTTGTTCTGTACAATGTTCTCGAATGAAAGATCCGGAGGAATGGATCTTTTGTGTTTTGACGTTCTTTCAACATATGCTTGACATGAAGACACGGTCATCGGCCCTGGGACCTTTGCGATAAAGGCGGGGCGCCCCTACCGGTTAATTCGGAGTCAGCATTGCCTGTTTAAAGAGGGATGATGGAGCCCAGAAACATCTCTCTCTACGTAGTAGAAACTCGCAACAAATGTCAGGTTTCAATTTTATGAATTGGGGAAAGAGCAAATGTGGACGGCGAAGATACGTACGTAGAAGAGGATTGACATGGTGAGGATGTGACAGCAAGCTGCATGAGACGACCAGCGGCGGTGACAACCAAATAGGATGGGACTAAGCTATCAAAATATTTGAGGGAAGAGGGAAGAGGGAATGATTGATAATGGATTAAGCGCAGATGCGGATGGTTATTGGCCATCAGCCGACTGGCTGAACTTTGAAAGAAAGAGGTGAATGAGTGCGTGATAAGATGCAAGAAGCAGTTGGATGAGATGGATAGATTGAATATTACCTTGGGTATTGCGTTACTCGTAACGTTATCATACCATGTGAATAGCTACGGTGCATACCTAGATACTCAGACCCTGAACAATCTACCACCTACCTACCTACCCTCTCCCCAACTTGATCAATATTACGAATGTTTGATATGAAAATCAAAACGCTGATTTCACAAACTTTTAGCTTCATTACTCGTAACATTAAAGGAACGTACTGTATATAGATGTGAAAATCATCGACTGCACGTCCCGCATTAGTTTTCGTACTTAATATCGTATTTATTGTCTATTTTAGCGAAGAACTGCGAGTATACAAAATAATATTCGATTATAATCGACGCTCGTTATAACGAAATTCGATATAATAAATATTTTTATAATAATAAAAAAACTTCGCAAATTTCATAAAAGTAATATATAAATAATTTTTTATAATTTTTTAAACGTGTTAAAATCGCTAAAAGAAATTAATTTAACAACTTTCGCTAATTTTTTTAAGTTTATTTATTAACTTCGCAATTTTTTAATAATGTTTTTAAACGTAAACTTTTATAATTTTATTAAATTTACGTTTATATTTTTTAAGTTAATAATAATTATATTATAATATTATTAAAAAAATCGTTATATTATTATATTATTAAGTTTATTATATTTATTTAATAAACGATATTTTATCAAGTTTATAACTTAGTAAGTTAATAAATAGTCAATTTTAATAAAAGAATTAATCAATTTACAATCACTCAAAATATGACCTTTTTGATATATCACATTATCGACATTATTGTGTCGTTAAATATAAGTATATCGTTTATTATAAACTTAATAAACATTTTATAATCAATTAATCGTATTTTTAACAAATACTTACGTATAAATTAAATAATATATATATTATCGTATTTTTATAATATAATTTCGCGACGAGTTAACGCGTTATATAAAATTTTATTTATTTATTAAATTATAATAAAATTAATAAAATAAAAAAAGCGTTAAAATGTTATAATTTCATTTCGATACGCGATTCGATCGAATTTAACGCGACTTAACATTATTTATATAAACGACTTTATAGTATATATTTTTTCTTTATAATTATTATTTCGTAAATATCGAAATATAAGCATTTAACATTATTTCGTTTTTTAATATAAAAATTTATTAATAATTTAAACGACGAAAACGATATTATATTTACGTTTTAAATTAAAAAACGAATATTTATCATCGCGTATAACTTTAAATTAATTTTTTAAAAAAGATTTATTAAAAAATTCGTATTTTGCGCTTAAACGTAATAACGCTCGTTTTTTATTAAACGATAAATAATTTTAAAAATTTTAATTAAAATTACGTTTAAAAGATTAAGATAAATAAATAACGAAATTTCTCGTTATTATTATATAATAAATTATTTCTTCGCATTAACGAAATTTAATATAAATTTAATATATTAAATATTAGAAACTAAAATTTATATAAAAATTTATATATATTAATTGAGTTTTATAATTAATATTAAATTTAAATTTAATTTAATTTTAAATTAAATATAATTTATTTTCGTTATAACGAATTTATATTAATTATTTATCGATTCGTTATAATAAGCGTTAATTATATTATTTTTTTTAAAAGTAATTTATAAACGACTATTAAAAAATATAATTAATTTATCAAAACATTTATATACGTTATAAATTTTAATTAATTTAATTTATAATACGATAAAAAATTGATAATTATATATAAATATTAAATTTATAAAAATCGAATATAATTTTATTATCGTTTTATTATCAAAAATCGTTAATATAAAATAATAAATATAATTTTTATTATTATTTTATCGTTTTATAATCGTAATAATATTAAATTTAATAAAATTAATAAAATTTATTAATTTATCAAATTAAGTTTTAGAAAAAGTTATATATTAAAAATTATTAACGTTTTTAAATACTTAATTGTGAAAATAAGCGTTTTAAATAATTTTCTCGCGAAAACGATATTTCTTTTAAATATAAATTTATAAATTAAAATTAATATAAGAAAATAAGAGATAAAATTTAAATAATATATTAAATATTTATTATAAAGTTAATATATATATAATAACTTATATTAATGATATATAAAAAATATTATTTATAAAAAGTAATTATAAAAGAGCGATATGATAAAAAAAATGCGCGTTTATTAAAAAGTTAAATTAAATTAAAATTAATTTAAATATAAAGTAAATATATAAATATATTAAATATATTAAATATTAATATTAATATAATATAAATATATAACGAAAAAATAATAATAATATTAAATTTTATTAATTAATTAATAATTATAATATAATTTTTTAAATTTTTTTAATAAAAAAATTATATTATAAATTTAAATACGTTTATTATTAATTTATTTTAAATAAAAACGAGTTATTTAAACGTTTATAAGAATTATAATATATATATCGTATATATATTATTTTAAAAAAAAGTAATTACTCGTTAAAATATTATAATATAATTTAAAATACTTAAAATAATAAATAAAAACTTTAATGCTCGCATTTATAATTATATAAATCTCGAATATTAAATTTTTTATATATAATTATATATAAATGTTTTAAAAATGTTATTCGTTATTATAAATAATTCGTAAAAAATTATAATCGCTAAATTTTTAATATCTTCGAGTTAAAACCTTTAAAAAAAATCTTTAAAAAGCTTATTTAATTACGATTAAACTTAATACAAAAACATTTTTCAAACTCGACTTTAAATTTTATATACAAATTTGAAATAAAAATAAAAAAAAATAAAAAAAAATAAGAAAAAATAAAAAAAAATAAAAAAAAATAAAAAAAAAATGAAAAAAAATGAAAATAAATAAAAAAAAATAAAAAAAAATAAAAAAAAATAAAAAAAATAAAAAAAATAAAAAAAATAAAAAAAAATAAAAAAAAATAAAAAAAAATAAAAAAAAATGAAAATAAATGAAAATAAATAAAAATAAATAAAAATAAATAAAAATAAAAATAAATAAATAAAAATAAATAAAAATAAAATATTTATATTTTTCAAAAAGATTTATATTGAAAAATTTAAACATTAAATTTTTTTTATTAAAATCTCGAATAACGTTTTATTTAAAAAGTTATTTAATTAATATATTTTAAAAAATCGAATATTTAATAGTTTTAAAGTTATTATTTTAAGATTTTCTTTCGAAATTAAAGTTAAGTAATTATTATCGTTATTTAAAATTTTTAAAATTAATTTTCGTATTTTCTTTAAAAATAAAATAATATAATTTTAATATAATAAAATTATTAAATTTTTTTAAAGTTTATATTAAAATATATATATATTAAATATTAAATTATTATTATTTTTTATAAATTAAAAATAGTTTTAAGAAACTCGTAATAAAAGTATATACGAAATTTTAAATTTTTAAGTTTTATTAATTATAAATGTAAGTATTAAACTTTTTATTTTGAAATAATAAATAAAAAAATCTTATACTCGTATTCGTAATTAAATAAATTCGAAAACTTAAATTTCTCGTATATTATTATATTGAAAATAATAAAAACATATTATTAATTTATTAAAATTAATAATAAATTTAAGAAAAGTTTATTTATATATAAATGTTTTATAAATAAATTAAAAAAAGTCTTAAAAATATAATTATAAATAATTTTTATTATAATTATAACATTATTTTTTATAAAAAATTATAATTAATAATATTTCGATTTTACGAATAATTTAATTTATTATTAATTTACTTAAATCGTTAATAATAATAAAATCGATTATTTAATTATTTATAATAAAGAACTTAAAATGCGATATATAAAAACTCGATTTTTAATTAAATTTTAAATTAATTAAAAAGCGAAAGTAGTATTTAAGTAATTTTTTAATTAATTTAATATTATTTATATCGTATTTATTTTATATAATAATATTTATAAAATATTATATTAATAAATAAATAATAAAGATTATATTAAAAATTATACGTAAAATTAAAATATTAATATTTAAACGTAATTTAAATAAATTTTTAATTATAAAGTTTTTAATAATAAATATATATATATATATAAAAATTAAAAATTAAAATTAAAATTAATATATTAATATAAATTAAGTCGTAAAATAAATTTTAATTAATAGTAATAAATTATAATAATATTAATAATAAATTAGGGTTTATAAATTAAGTTTATAATATTTAAAATAAACGAAAACGAAACGAATTTAAAATTTAACGTCGATTAAAAAAAAAAATTCTCTTTTTTTTCTTTCGAATTCGAATTTTACGTTTTACGATTTACGATTATTAAGCGAGAAATTAACGTTTTTTATTAATTTATTATTATATTATTTACGATTTACGAATTTTATATAAAGTTACGCTTATTTAAAAATATATAAAATATATAAAAAATGTATTGAATTTTTTATAATCGATTTCTCGCATTTTTTGAAAATTTATAATATTTAAAATAAATAAAAGCGAAAGAAATTTGAATAAC
Source organism: Alectoria sarmentosa (assembly GCA_009733775.1). NCBI lineage: Eukaryota > Fungi > Ascomycota > Lecanoromycetes > Lecanorales > Parmeliaceae > Alectoria > Alectoria sarmentosa. Next base: position 14,897 of record WOGZ01000469.1, read on the forward strand.
GTCGATTAATTAAACTTTATTTATTTTTTATATATATATAATTTATCTTTATTATTATATAAAAAGTATTTACTTAATAATTTTATTTTTAATATACTTAATTAAGTAACTCGATTATCTTTTTTATAAATTATTTAAAATTATAATAAATAATTCGATTTTATTAATAATTCGATTTAAGATTATATATAAGTAATTATAAACGAAGATCTTCGATTATAAATATAAATCGAATTATTATAAAAATTAATTTATGATTTATTAATCGTTATATCAAAATTTAAACGAATTGAATATTAAATTCGTTAAAAAAAATGTAAATTATTTAAATCAAGCGAAATAAAAAATATACGTAGTATATAATAACGTTTATTATTATATTCGCTTTCGAGAATACGATAATCGAATATTTTAAATTTAATATATTTAACTTATAAGCGTGTATTATTATATAAATTTTATAATTATTATAAATTGCGTAATAACATTATTATATTATTTTTTTTAATTTCAAATAATGAAATAATAATAAATTTAATTTAAAAACGTTTATTAATTTAATAAATAAAAGAAAATTATTTTTTTCGTTAACAATTTAATTACGATTAATATATATTATTTTAATATTAAAAAAGTTAATAAAAACTTAATTATTAAATCGAACGACGTTTTTATTAAAACTGTAAAGAATTATTTTAAAGCTATAAAAATTAAAAATTTAATATAAATTCAAATTGCGATAAATAATTAAAACAAAATTAATAATAATGTTATTTGATAATTAATCGATAAATTAATTAACAATTTTTCGTTTTTTTATATTTATTAAAATTTTATTATTTACATTTAGAAAATTATTTATAAATTTTTTTATATTAATACAATTTTATTTAATTAAATTCAAATTGCGAAATTTTATATTTTTCGTAAATTTATAAATTTAAATGTAATTTCATAAATATAAGATTTTTAAAATAAACGTAACAATATATTTTAATTTAACGCTTTTAATAATCGATATAATTTAATAAAAAAATTCGCAAAAATATATAATTATGATTTAAAAAAATATAATAAATATTATATATAAGTTAATTAAGTATATAAAAAATACGAAAAAATCGTGTTTTTAAACTTGTTCGTTGAAATAATATTAAGATACGATTAATTTTAAAATTAATTTTAAAATTAATTTTATATACGTTATATAAAAGATTAATTTTCAATATTTTTTTATAACGTTAAAAGATAACGTATATAATTATTTTAACATTTTTTTATAATAATACATTACGATATTTTAATTTTAAAACTTTTTTCTTTTATAATATAAATAATTTAATAAAAATTTAAAAAACATTTTTTTAATATAAAAATTTATTTCTCTTTTTAATACGAAAACTTGATAAAAATTTAAAAAATATCGCTTTAACATAAAAACTTACTTTTTTTTCTAATATGAAAACTTAATAAAAGTTTAAAAATAATCGCTTTAATATAAAAATTTGATGCGTTATAACGTTTTAATATAAAAATTTAAACTTATTTTCTATAATAATACGAGAAATTGTTTTAATATAAAAACTTAATTTTCTTTATAATATAAAAAATTTAATAATAATTTAAAATATAACGATTTAATTAAAAACATAATCTTTTTTATATAAAAAGCTTAATTCGAAATAAAAAAAAATTATTTTAATAATACGAGAAATTATTTTAATAAAAATTTTTATTTTTCTTTATAATATAAAAAGTTTAATAATAATTTAAATTTTAACGTCTTAATTAAAAACGTGTTCTCGTATTCTTTTAAAAAAGTTTTTAAAATTTAATTTTTTTATTTATGAGAAGCTCGATAATTTTATGACTTTTTTCGTTTTTTATTATAAAAAGCTTAATAGAAAATAGAAATTTGTTTCTTTTTTCAATTATAAAAAGTTTATTAAATTCGAGACTTAATGTTTTATATGAAGAAATTTAAAAAAATAAAATATTCGATAATATAAAATTAAACGCTCGATAAAAAGAGATTGAATATTTAATAAAAATAAATTAAATATTCGATAAAGTAAAACGAAATACTTTATACGAAAAAACTTAATTCGATATTTTATAATTATATTTAAAAGAGAATATTCGATAAAATAAAATTAAATGTTTATATAAAAAAATCGAATTATTTTATATAAAGAAACTTCGTGCTTTTATAAATAAAATTAAATGTTTTTTTAAAAAAAGCTTAAAAAAAGAAAATGCGATATTTTATAATATAAAATTAAATAAAATATTCGATAATATAAGACGAAATGCTTTATACGAAAGAATTTAAAAAAATGAAATATTCGATAATATAAAACGAAATATCTTAAACGAAAAAATTTAAAAAAATAAAATATTCGATGATATAAAACGAAATGTTTTATGCGAAGAAATTTAAAAAATGAAATATTTAATAATATAAAACGAAATGTTTTATATTAAAAAATTTGATTCGATATTTATTATATTTAAATTACGATAATTTAATTCGTTAAAAGTTACGAATTAAAAAAAACGAACTATTATAATATAATAATAATTTATTTTAAATTATTATTAATAATATATTTATATAAAAAGTGCGAGAATAAATGTTATTTTTTAATCGTTATAAATCGAATTTATAATTTATTAAAAGATATATAATAAATATTATATATAAATTAATTAAATATATAAAAAATATAAGAAAATTATGTTTTTAAACTTATTCGTTAAAATAATGTGAAGATACGATTAACTTTAATTTTAAGATTAATTTTATATACGTTACGTAAAAGATTAATTTTCAATAATTATATTATTAAACGATTTAAAATCTTTGCGAATATTTTAAATTATACGATTAATAATCTTAATATTATAACGATTTTATATTAAAATTTCGTTTTAAAAAATGAATTTAATTATATATAATAATTCGATTAAATCGAATTTATTAATAATATCGTAAAAAAATTAAATAATAATATTTAAAAAAAATTAAAACGAAAATAAACGATATAATTTTTTTAAAAATAAAAAAAACGATGTTTAAAAAAATTATAACAATTATTATTTTAAAAGTCTTTCGTATCTTTTTATAAAACAATGTTTTAAAATATAATCTTATTAATATTTTCGTAATCGTTCAAAAAAAAAGTTAATTATTAAAAAAAAATATCGCGTTTCAAATAACGTTTATAATTATCGTTTAATTATTATTAAAATTCGTTCACATTTACTCTCAAATATTCGTTCGATAAAAACGTTTTTCGCGTAAAAAAATATTACGTTTATTATTATAATATTATTTATAATTATGTTACATTTTATATATATTAAAATCGTTAATTAAATTAAATATTTTTTATAAAATTAAACTTATTTCTTTTTAAACGAATTTAAATTAAATAAAAATAAAAGTTTTTAATAATAATTTACTTCGATTATATATCGTTTAATAAAATGAAACTTTAATAATAAATTTAAAACATATATAAATAATCGTTAAACAATTTAAATAAAAATATGTTAATAATGAAAAAAATGAAAAAAATTGCGAATAAATAAAAAAAAAATACGTTTAACGAAATTACTTTTAATGAAAAAAAAATTATATTAAAAAAAATGAAAATGTTTTATTATTATAAATAACGCGATAACTTTTTTCTTTCGCAATTAAAACACTTTTATATATTAATTAAATTAAATTATATATTTTATTTTATATTTATTTTATAAATTAAGCGATTTATTAAATTTACAATTAAATAAAATTATTATAAATAAACTTTATAAACAATTTTCATTTTTTTAAACATTTATTTTCTTTAAAACTTAATTTCATTCGACGTTATTATATATAAAATCTTTTATTATATAAACGATATAATAATTTAAAAAAAGATCTTCGTTTATCGTTTATAAATTTTTATAAAATAAAAGATTCGATACGTTTAAAAAAAACGTAAATAATAAAATTCGCTTGCGTTGAAATTAATATAATATATTTTTATAATAATACTAATGCGTTTTTAATATAAGTTTTATTTTTAAATATTTTAAACATTTTTCTCTTAAACGTAATGATTCGATAAATTGATATAAAAAAAATATTAATTAATTTTATTATTAACGTCGTATATTTTATTAAAAAAAGATTATAAAAAAAATTTAACGTTCGTTTATTATTATTATATTAAATAATTGAAAATTATTATTAAAAATCACGATTTGTTAATTTAAAAAATAAGTAAATAATCGCTTTATAATAAAATTGTAATTATATAATTTAAAATAAAATATTTTTTTATAAATTTTTGTTAATTTCATTTAACGTGCGTTTCGATATTTTTGAAAGCATTTATTAAATTTATTATATCGTTTTCGTTTATTCGTTTTATTCGAAAATTAATTTAATTATTATTTTTATAAACGTATTTGAAAATGTATTTATAAATTTTGACTTTAACGTAAATTTTTATATCAATGTAAACATTATATTTGATCGACAAATACGAATTATAAAACATTATTTAACAATTTTAATTAAATTCATTTTTTGAAGTCACAATAAACTTATATCGACGATAAATAAAATATTCGATATTTGATTTAAAGATAATATAATCGTTAAACTTCTTTGAAAATCGCTTATTGCATTAATTTTTATTCGAATTTTAATAAAATAAAACGATATTCGTTTTATTTATAACGTAATAATTATAATTATTATAAATTATATATTTAATTATAATAATATAAAAATTGAAAAATCGTATATAATCAAAAATTTTAATATTAATAATAACGTTTATTTTATTAACGTTTAAATAACGATTTTCAAAATATAATATAATAAATATATAAGCATATAATAATCTTCGTTTTTAAAAATTTATAATATAATAATACGTCGAAACTCGATTTTTTATAAATAAAAATTAATTAAAATTATTAAAATATAAAATATAATACTTAATTATATTACTTTAAAAGTGTTACGAAAAAAAAGCGATTTATATATAAGCGTATTAATTAATGCGTATATAACGTTAAAATTTAACTTTATATAATTCGAATTTTAATACTTTTCTTCGCTCGCATTTTTTTAAACTTAAATTTTAAATTATAAAAATGAAAATTAATATTAGTTAATAAAAGTAAATCGCAGCGTCGAATTATAAACGTGAAATTATTTTATATTCTTTTTATCATCTTTTATATTTTTTAAAACTTTTTAATTTTAAATATAAAATTCGAAATTCGCGATATTTAAAATCGAATAAAAATAATAAAACATTTAAAGAAAAGTCGAAATTTAAAAACGATTATAGTTTTTTAAATATATTTGCCATTATAATATATAGAAAAAAAATTACTTTTTAACGAAAAATCGTTTTTTAAATAATTTATTTATAAATTATTTAATATATATCAAAAATCGAATAATATATAATTAATAAATATATTTCAAAGTAAATCTTTCGATTAAATAAACACTTTCGAATTTTATATATATATATATATACGATCGATTATAAAACGACGATAATAATAATAATAATAATAATAATAATAATAATAATAATAATAATAATAA
>WOGZ01000470.1:0-20450 GCA_009733775.1 Alectoria sarmentosa
AATTTTAATAAATGAAATCGATATAATAGATTTTATAAATGTTGTTATAATGCGAACAATTCTCGTTATTAAATAATTAATTTTTTTATTGAAAATATAATTTTAAATGTAAATATTTTAAACTTTTTTTTATATTTAATACGTTGAATGTTATTCAATTTTCGTAAATATTTTTTAATAAATATTAATTCGTTGAAATCTTTATATGCGTTTTAATTTTTTCGTAAATTTTTACGAATCTTTAAACGTAAATATCATATTATATTATCTTTATTTTTATCGATACTTTGATTAAGTCGAATGAAATTGACGTAAAATTTTATGAAAGATATAATATCTTATTGAAGGAAGTTATATTGTTATTTAACATTATTTTATTAATTAAAATTCTCGTAAATATTAATTAAATCATTCATTATCTTTTTATAAAATTAATATGAGTTCGAATAATTTTTTAATCGACGTCTCATAATCTATTTTGAAACTTTTTTTTTTAATTTAAAAATAATATAAATTAATTTAAATTCAATAATAAAATATCAATTATGATTAATAATGAGCTTGTAATTCATTTTGAAAGATTGATTATTTTATATAAGATTTTTTTTATTCATAAAAATAAAAGGGTTAAATAATTTGAAAGATTTATTCTTTTTCGATATAAATCGATTTTTGAATTTATTATAAAAAAGTTCGTTTTTTGAATTCTTCTTTAAATTCTTTTTCAATAATTGAAATTTTATTATATTAATCTTTCGTTATAATTATATTACTTGTTTTTATTAATTACGAACGATGTTATTCGATTATTGAATTATAAATTTAAATTTATATAAAAATTTTATGATTTCGTCTTTGTCGATAAAAATCTTATAAAAACGAGATAAAAATTCGCGAAAGTCGTTTCGTTTAAAACGAAATTAATTTGATATATTAAAAAACTTTTTAAATATAACTTTCGTTTAATATAATAATTACTTATTAATAAAAATATATTATGAATTTAATTTATAATGCTAAAAAAGGTCTTCGAGATTTTCAAATATAATTGAAATTTAATATAATTTAATTTTGTTTAAGAAATTTTGAATATAATTTTTTTTTTTTTTTTTCGATAAAGGTTATCGATAAAAAAGAAAACAAAAGAAAAAAAAAAAAAAGGTTTAAATATTTCGAAAAATGTAATATTAAAAAATATTATAACAAAAAAAAATGTTAACATTTCTCATTTAATATATTTAATGATTTTCGTATAATAAAGAAATTTAATTTTAGCATATAAAAAATAACAAAGAGTGTTATTAATCGTTTATTCATTTATTAAATTTTCGTGAAAATAATATGTTAATTGAATGACGTTTTTTTAATTTCGTTATTTATGTAAAAGATGTTTATAATATCGTCGTCGATTTTGTGCGAAGAAACTTAATAATGCGAAATGAAAAAGAAAAACTTTGAAAGATTATAAAATCGTGATTCTTTATTCGATAATAATGTCGTGAAAGATTTAAATATCTTTAATAATAATTTTTTAAATAATATAATTAATGTTATTTTAACTTGAATTATATAAAAATAATATATAATTATTTCTTTCGATTCGTTAATTAAACGAATATTTTAATATCTTTTTTATACTCGTTATTATTAATAAAACGAATCGCTATTTTAATGCGAATTATTCGAATTTCAATTATCGTAAATAACTTGACTTAAAAATACGATATTTTAATAATTTTTATATTTTGATAAAGCCTTTATTAACACGATTTTTTGAATTCGTTAATTAATACGAATAAAATAAATGAGATAATTTAATTGTAATGTTAAAATTAATATAAAATTATATTATATAAATATATTAAATAAGATAATTAAGTGAGAAGAAAATATATATATAAAAAGAAAACATTTATATGAAAACAAATAATTTTATTAAGTTACGTTGAGTTCAATCGGATAATGTTAAAGAAATGTGATATTAAAGAAAAGTTAATTTTATTAAAAATGTAAAATACGCTCGTAACAATTTATAAAAACAAATTAACTATCGTAAAAGTTTATATTATAAAATGTAAATTAAATGCGATAACAAAGATTGAATATTATCGCGTAAAATCAAATGAAATTTTTTTATATAACAAAAAGCGATAATAAACGCTTATTAATATTTTTGATTTTAAATATTAAGCATTAAGCATCAAATACGATTATTTTACACGTTTTTTAACTTTATTTATTTTAATTATATTATCAGATTATCAGTTTTTAAAAAAGTTTTAATTGATATATAATAATTTTTCAACATTTAATCGTTTCTTTTTTTGTTTTTTTTGCGATCGTTATAATAATAACGATTTAATTTTTTGAATTAAATTTTATTTATTTTCGCAAAGTCGGCGTGAATAAAAATGATATTATAAAATCATAAAATTTTTTGTTTTATATTCGCAACCGCAATCTGCGCTACTCATTAATCGAAATAAAATTTGATTTCGACGATGAAATTAATGTAAATAATTAAAAATAAACATATATTGATATAATTAATTATAATAACATATTTATAATGAATATAAAATTAATCAAATTTTATATTATTTTTATATTTAACGTATTTATTTATAAAATATTATATATAAAAAAAGTTATGCGAAAAGAAGATATTTTTAAAAAAGAATATTAATAATATACGATTTTAATACATTGCAAGTCGTGAATGTTTAAAAACTTTCAAAAGTTTCGTAACGTAAAATTATTATCGTAAATAAAAAAATATAAATTCATTTAAAAGAAATAATAGATCTTTATATTCTCAATTATTCGATTTTTAAAATTTTTGATTATATTGAAAACCTTTATTCGAATCGTTTATGTTTTATTTATATTTATATTTATTTCATTATCGTAAATTTATTCAATTATATTCTTTTAAAAATTATTCGTAAAGTATAAAAAAATATTTTAACGAATGAATTTGTTTAAAATACGTTATTTTTTTTCTTTGTTATTAATGTTTTCCTTTTTTTTAACGACTTTTATTATTCTTTTTATTTTTTTTATTTTCGTAATAATAATTATTATCGTAAATTGTGCGTAAGCAATTAAAGATGAAAATCGCGAAAATTGCGATTTTGTTATAATATTTAAAATAACGATATTAAAAAGCGAAATCGAGAGAATAAAAAAGAAAGTTTGAAAAAAGGGATTTTGAAAAAAAGAATCGATAAAAGAAGTTATGATAAAATTAATTACGATATTTAAATTAAATTAATTATTAATCATAATCGCGTTTTTTTATAAAAATTTATTAAAATTAATTTAAATTGCTCGAATAATTATAAAAGTTATTATTCGAAACATTGCGATAACATTAATAAATTTGAAAATAATGAAAATAAAGAATAAGATTTATATATTAAATGAAAATAATTGCGAAAAAGTAAAAGACTTAAATTGACGCGAAAAACTTTTTCGCGTGTTAAAATTTCTTTTCTTTTTTAAAAGCTTTTTGATAAATCTTTTATCGTATTTTAATTATAACATCGTTAACGATTTTATATAAGTTATAAAACATTTTATCGAAAATGCCTTTATTACGTATTCACCGAAACATATATATTAATTATCGTTTTTTACGATTTATATTTTCTTACGTTTTAAATGTCGAAAAAAATTAATTTTTCACGAAAAAATTGAAATTCAATAAATAAGATATTTTATCTTTTAATAACGATGACGATAACAATTATGAATTCTTTGATTCGAATTAATTAAAAAATAAAAATAACGTTTTTATACGTTCTCATTATTAAAACTTTATTTTTTAATTTCAAATTTTAATTTTATCGCAAAAAATATAAATGAATTCGAAAACAAAATTCGTAATGTTTTTAAATATTAAAAAAACGATATAAATGTTAACTAACAATTTTTCTTAAATATCGACCTCGAAGATTTTTAATATACGTATTAATATAAAAATGTATTATCATAAATCAAAGATGAATAAATTTTTTTTATAATTAAATTCGATTAAAAGTAAATTGTTGACGAAGAGTTTACGATCGAAATTACAAATTTATTAAATCAGAGCGTATTTTTAAATCTCTTAATTTAAAGCATATTAAATATATAATTTTTATAATTATGTAAATTCTTCGACGATCTTTTCGAGGCGTTATCGCAACTTAAAATATATAACGAAAATCTCATTTCATTTTTTCTCGTTTTTGGCTTATGATGTGAAAAAGTTGATATTTTGAAAAAACAATATTTTAATTTACGAGAAATTCTGCGTATACTTAAATCTCATTTAATAATTTAACGATTTTTATCAAAATATGATATATTGCGAGATCGAATAAAAGATTAATTATCGCAATCACTTTTTTAACGCATTTTATTATTATTAATATTAAATAAAATGTTTACTTTATCAAAATAATAAAAAAATTTATTAATTAAAATTTCGAAAAAATATTTTTATTTCTTCGATTTAATAATTTTATTTTAAATTATATTACGCTTTAATTTAACGAAGAAAATATATTTCGAATTTGAGAAATCTCGTAATAATTCGATAAAACTTTAATAATCTTATATTTAAATCTTTTTTATTAAAATTATATCAAGATAAATCGCTTATTATTATAATTAAGATGTTATCTTTTTATCGAATTGAATTTCTTATAAATGCTTTAATTTTGATTGCGTTATTAATCACTTTGATCGTATTATAAAAATTAATCATAATTTTCAAAATCAGATTTTTCGCGAAAAGCAAAATAAGTTTAAAATCAAAATTTAATATATTTATCGCAATTTAAAAATTCTTATATCATTTTATATAATTTATTATTTTAAACGTTACGAAACACTTTTATTTTCGTTATATTCTTTTATTAAGAAAAATATTATTTTCAATAAATATATCGACGTTGAAATGAATTACGCTTTTATAATTTTATCGCAAATCGATTTAACAATTAATATAATAATAATTCGTTTTTTGCTTAATGAAAAAAAAAATTATAATTATTTATTTGATTTACGTCTTTAAAAGCGAAATTAAAATTAAAGACGTATAATCGCGATTATTTTTATCATTAATTTGATAATGCGAAAGGCATTAAATGCATTTCGTTATCTTTTCTTTTTTTTATTAATAATTTCGATTTTTATCGCAATGCTTATAAAAGCTTAATGAAAATATATATTTAAATAATTGTTTTTAAGTTTTATAAATATATATAACGTGTTAATGTCTTCTCTTTAATTTTTAATTTTTACGATAATAATCTTAATAATATTATCAATTCGCTTCATAATCTTCGATTTTTAAATAAAAAATTTATTTTTAAATTATCGCAATATACGCGAATATATATTTTCACGTTTTGTTTTTTTAAAAATATATCATAACAATAAATTAATGTAGGTTTTAAATCGTAAAGAACGAATTTGAATTATTAATTTTATATTATTATCGCAAAAATTTGTAATAATTTCGATTATAATATTATTTAATATAATAAATTTTATCAATAAACGATGCAATAAAAACGCGAAATAAATACGCTTTTTATTAAAATAAAACGAGAAACATTCGAAATTAAATAAAATTTACTTTTTAAAAAATCAACATTATTTCGATTAATTTTAACGCTCAATATAATTTTCACAAAATTTAATAATTTTACGTATTTAAAATATGTCGAGCTTTGCAAATAATTGCATTATTTGTTTTTAAAAATCATTTTTATCACAATCGATGTTATTGTTTATGTTATCGCATTTTAACATTAATTTTTCATTTTTGATTTCGCGCGCATTCAATCTTTTTTACATTATTTCAAAAATTACAATCTTTTTAAACACGCGCGATAAATTATTATCATATTTACATTATTATTTTGTTATTTAAAAAAAAATCATATACAATTTTTTTATCTTAACGTCGTTTAAACACATTTAATTTAACATTTAAACGACTTTATCGCAATAAAGTTCATTATTTAAATATTTATTTTCGCTATTAAAAGTATATCGTTTTTAATAATAAATAAATTTAAAAAAAGAGTTTAATTGTTGATGATGATTAAGAGAATTAAAAATCATTTTCAATTATTATTAAGCTTTATTATCGTTATCGTAAATAATAATTTTCGATCTCACTTTATAATATTTATATAACGAAATTCAATTGATTTAAATAATGTAATTTTGATATCGATAAAAGATATAAAAAATGAAACGCAAATGAGCAATTCGCTTAAAGTTTATATATTTCAAAAAATTCAAAAAATTATAAACGATCAACGTCGTTTTAATATATATATCGCGATTTATTATAAAATTATAATGCGAGAGTATAAAATGTTTAATAATTTTAATATTTTAATTGAGAAAAACAAGCATCGATAAATTAAATTGTTTATCAAATATCGTTATTTTTTTATTTTTTTAACTTTTTATTATCGCAACCTTTTAAATGATTCAAATTTTTTTTTATTAAATTAATTATATCAACGTCGAGAAATTATTATTTGCGCACGAAAGTTTACGATAAAATATGCGTCTCATTTTTATAAATAATTTCAAAATCGAGAATAATAAAATCACATTAATTCTTCGAGAATTTTATCGCAGTTATTTTATTCTCTTCGAAATTTTATTTTTAAAATCGAAATAATATTCGCTTCGAAAGTTTTTAAATGAATATAACGAAAATGATTTAATCGTTTTATAATTAAATAATACACATAAAATCGTTATCGCAATAAGTCGTTTATTTGAAAAATATTATAAAATTGTTTTAAGATTATTTACTCGCTTCTTTAATATAATTTTAATAATTTCATACTTTAAATCTTAATTGAAAACAATTTAAATTCAAAATTATAAAATGAATAATATAATGCATTTTAAAATTAAAAGTTTTCGATAATATAAAAAAATTATTTTCACATTAAAATAAGAGAAAATTACGATAAATTATTCGACGAATTTATTAAAAATGTTGATAAATTATCAAAATATCGTTATATTTTCAAATTAAAGAATTTCACTTAATTTTATATTCAATATTTCGATCGCATTTTTAATTTATTTATTATATCATTATTAATTAATTTCGCTTTTCATATATTTTTTAAAATTTCGATAATTTATAAACAAGATAAGTTAAAGTTAATGCTCGAAATTGAAATGTTTTAATTTTCAATCGATGAGTTTATCGTTGATTTTTTTAACATTATTTTCTTTCAATTTTATATGATTTCAATTATGAGATATCAAAATAAGCGTCGATTTCAATTGCGATAACACAACGACGAAGATTCTTCAGAAACGTAAAAATTATTAATAATTTCATAAAACTTGCAATATCTTTGAGCGAGTAAAAGAAATAAAAACGAAGAAGGGTCTCGAATAAAGGCGAAAAGAAGTAACGAAGAAGCGACGAAGTTTATCGCAACTATAAAAAAGATTTAACAATTTGAAATAAAATAATTTAACAAATTAATGTATTTAAATATATAAATAAATAATAACGATAGTGAAAAGATCGAATTAATGAGATTGTCGTAATTTAAATTATATTATAAATGATTATAAAATGTATAAAAGTATATTACACGTAATAAATAGATTATATTTAATTTATTAATAATAATACAATTAATTGATATGTTACGTTTCTTTTACGATATTGTTCAATTATCGTTATCTTTTAAATACGATAATTTATATATAAACGCTTATTTTTTTAAGCGTTTTAATTATATAAAACGTTTAAAATATATACGTTTTTATGACGATTCGTTGCAAAATTAAAAAACATTACACACAAAAAACGTTTAAAAGACGTTACGTATCACTTAAAAGAGTCGTTTTTTATAATAAACGATTTTTTTCTATAACTGCTTATAGACAACTATTTAGTTTGAAACCGTTATATATTTGTTACGGTAATGCTACGGTACAGCTACGGTACTAAGTCTTACGCTTGGGTCGCTAAGGTACTTAGCAAGCTTCATTGACCCGAAGACGCGACGCGCGGCGCCGTTGGCGTCTCTTGGCGCGCGAGAATGCCAAGCGGTCGTCAGGTTGAGGTTGGAAAATGAGGTTGTGCATTTCGGCCATTGAACATGGTCATAGACCGGCGGAAAGCCATCCTGTTCAGCTCGGCGGCAGCTCTCAGATTCATCCTTTTCTTTGCATTCCCCTCATTACCTGACCTTCTCACCGGACGTGTAGAAATTTCGACACCTGTCACCAGCTTCAAGCGGTGTAAGACCTTGGGCCAATTCGCTGCACACCGCTTATGACTGACCCTTGTTAGTGCAGGAAGGCCTCTTCCTCTATACCCACAATGTCTCTCCCTACGATGGCGGCGTCTTTCACCAGGCTAGTCCTACTGGCCGAGTACGAGTCGATTCCTTCCTGCTAATGGATCCTTTCAGGCCCCGTTGTTGCTACCACTCTTCGCCCTTGTCCCTCCCTCGCTCTTTTCGCCCTTGACCGCCCTCCTCTACATCCTTCTCGATCTTCTCTGCGCCAATGCCCTCATAAAGATCACCGAATCCGGTGAGTCAGGCTCGTCACGTCTGTTCACATCGCCGAGGAAGGATATGAAATGGGATAGCATAGCGGTGGCAGCAGCGTGAGGATGCACGACCCACAGGAGGCTAGCTTCAGACTGACAGGGTTGTAGATATCTATTCAATCCTTTCACCATCGCCACATGCATAGGCAGACCAACCAGCGTCTTCACGAACTGCGCCATCCTTTACGCCATCACCCAGGCCGTCTCCGGCAAACCTATCACCTCTATGCTTATTCTGGGACTCGCCTCATACCTTTCGCTGTATCCAGCTCTTTTGCTTCCTCCTCTGATCCTCCTCTGCTATGATCGGAAAGCTAGAGACATCAAGACGCCCCCAACTGTATCCTTTTCGACTGCGACATATGTCTCCGTCTTCTCCGCAAGCATAGCGTGGTTCTTATATCTTTCAAAAGTTCTGACTGGTGGCTCATCGGAGTTTCTGGCATCTACATACGGTGTCCACCTGCTTCTCCCGGACTTGACACCGAACGTGGGGCTCTGGTGGTACTTTTTCATTGAGATGTTTGATTCGTTCAGGGAGTTCTTCCTGGGTGTGTTCTGGCTGCATTTGGGGGGCTACGTGGGGGCTCTATGCATTCGTCTTCGCACGCAGCCGTTGTTCGTTATTACCACATTGTTGGGCATCTTTGCAATATTCAAGCCGTACCCGAGTATTTCGGATACATCTTTGTATTTTGCTATGCTACCATTGTATAGACATATTTTCCCCTGTGAGTCTAACCCATTGTTTCTCTACTCGTAGAATACTGACACTGATGCCCGGCAGTGATGCGATATACCTTTTTTGCCTTGGCCACGATCCTGTACGCGACCTTACTGGGTCCCGCCTTCTACTATCTCTGGATATACGCAGGTTCCGGCAACGCAAACTTCTTCTATGCCATCACTCTCGTCTGGAGTCTCGGCCTGTCGGAGATTGTCGCGGACTCACTGTTCGCGGTCCTTCGAGACGAGTGGGAGGTCGAAAGGCCAGAGATGAAAGGCAAAGATATCAGACAGATATAGACTTAATCGGTCGAACCACATTCCAATGTAATTTCATCCAGCAGCTTTTCGTTTCCTCTGCCGTTCCTTCTCGTGATTCTTGGACCCACCGATCAATGACTTCGACATGATCAGATAATCCAATTGCTTGACAACACCATTCCTCAACTTCTTTGGCCTAGGCGAAAACTCATCCTCCTCGTAGCCCAGTCGCTCATAGAATTTCACCGCCGCCTTATTCTTCTTGAACACCGTCAACATCGCCTTCTTCACCTCAGCCTTCCTGCCCACTTCCTCCAAACACCCCATCAGCCATTTTCCCATCCCCCTACCCCGCACATGCTCATCTAGATGAATCTCGTAGCAATAAATGACCTCAATACCGTCCTCCCACGTAAGCATGAACGACAAGAACCCATAGACCGGCAAACATTGGGCCCCCTCAGGCTGCCTCGACGATGCCCGGCCCAGCAATATATACCTCATATCCCGCAACCGCATCTCCTTGCGCTTCTTTACCGGATGCCAGCCATCGGGCGAGGTCTTGTAGTCCGCAGAGCTAGTCTCACGCACTAGGCTGAAACAACTCAAAAACTCCGCGTGAGAGAGTCTTTCGGACGTGCGAAGCTGCAGACGCCATGATTCGTCGTCGGTTGGGCTAGAGATTTTGAAGCAGGAGTTGTTGGGGGGCCAGAATTTGGCGCGGAAGGTGGAAAGGGGGAGGTCGTTGAGGGCGTCAAGGCGGGAGGGTAGAGACATGACTGCGCAGGAGGATACTGAAGGAAAAAATGGCTGTGGTCGCGATGGTCTTTATGTGGTTTGGCAGGTACACTTTTCCAGTGTTGTGAACCGGCGCGTCCAGAAGGAAAATGACGCGACTGCCGTTTCCCCGCAAACGCCAAGATTTTTAGCGCCATTGCCGAATGTCCCTCGGTCGAAAGAACAAAGTTCCTGCATTTTACCGGGTTATCTGGCGAGTAAAATACTACAGCGTTATAAGATAGTATTGCATATAAGATACCGTTCAAAATGACGATTTTCAGACGTAGGCCATAATTAGACTGTAAGATACGAATCTCAATTACCGCTTATTAAAGTTACTTATTCAATAAATTCGCAGGGCAAAATAAATTCTTTGGCGGTATAATATTCTTTGATAATGATCTCAGCAGGGTTTGAATAATAAAATATTAGAAGAACGACGTAGAGTAATTGAATATAGACTATTCATAATGTTTTATGTTTTTGTAATAGATATATTCTCCCTCTCAAATCTTTCTCCGATTGGTCACAGTATGCTTATTAAGATATGTGACTAGCGCCTCAGGTTATACGATACTACAGTGTTATAAGACCCTTTTGCATATAAGATACTGTTCTAAACGAGGATCAGACGGACTATTTGGCTAGAAGATAGTATTTTACTCGCCAGATAACCCGGTATATCAATGCAAGCATTGAACAATCAAACGATAAGGACACGGCCAGCGCAGAATGCCATTTCCGCTTTCTTCGGTCTCTCAAGCAGCAGCCTAGGGTGTTTCTTTTCAGACTTGTTCGCCCTATGGTCCTACACTAGATCTCCTCCCTTCTGCAGCCATGTATTCTGCAACGGACAAATGAATGGACTTGCAAATTGATCAATACTGTGGCAAATGCCTTATGACCCATAGCAAGCGGATATGCCACGGAACTGTGTTGAATTGTTCTCCTGCCTATCTTCCAATGGACACAACATTATACTCATCACCCATGCGATTTGCTCTGACACTTATGCAACGCCTATGTGATATTTGCTGGCAGTAAGATGCATCAACTCTCCACCTCAAGTTGCATTGGTTTTCCCAGGCTCTCGTGCAGCGAAACACAGCCTCCTGTAACCCCATTTTACAGGATATCCACACATAGGTGAACATGCCTCAGCTCGTAGAGATCCCAAATGAGACGCTTGAGCAGATCATGATGCTTTCTTGCCTGACGACATCGACAACTCCCCCCCCCTGCTGCAAACACATCTATGTCCTGTCAGCAACTCAAATCCTGAAGCTCAAGGAAATGAAAACACGGTACTTGTCAGCCTCCTGTGACAGGATCGTGTCCCGTCATCTTGATATTCCGCACCCAATACCCTCCTCGGAATCCTCTTTCAGGATCCTAGAATCGCCTTGCACATCAAGACTTTGAGGATATGGTGGTTCTCTAGCGCAAGGCACGTATTAGAAAAGGCTGAAAATATCGCCAATGGCCTTCGCAAGGAGCTGCAAGCTACCGTGCATTTCTTTCCGTTTTTCCCAGCCGAAGAGAAAGAAGCTTGGTTCTAAAGGTTGTTGTCCGGAGGGCACAGCCCAGCTTTGGCTCTTGTTACTTCCGTGCTACCATGCCTGGATAATTTGGGCATTGTGGAAGACCCCGGGGTGCTCGACGAACTAGAGGAGTTTATGGTAGCTGCGGTAAGATCAGGACACACGACCGGGACTCCGGCCTTTGGCAAGCTTTCACACATGTACGTTTGAACACATCGAATGATAGATGTATTACCGACCTCCGTGGAATCAGCCACGTTAACTTGGCCCATGTTGAGTTACATGGGAATTGCCGAAAAGGTGAAGGGTCCAGCAAATCACAAGGCCAAAAGGGTTCCGAAGCTCGAAAAGGTCTTTTACGAAAGCTGCAAATCTTCATTAATCTGGTACCGATTCTGTGGCTCTTTTCGAAAGTGAGAGGCATCGATTTCGTTTGGGACAAGGGAGCGATTGAGTGGGACCAAACCCTTGGATATGTCTCACGCGATCGGGCGGCCCGCGTCCATACCTTCTCCGTATGTGGCTCGTGAACCTGTGACATTCAAAATTTCGCTCACAGGATTCTGATTGCCGTATGCGGGGTCGAAACACTGTACATTTCGATTCGAGTCTCATAGTCCAGAATCGGATTCTACCCCTGTCTACTTTCATGTCCTAAACTGCCGATCCGTGGTTCTGATCTAGACCTTGGACTCGTACCGTAATGGTACTTTGAACGCAACCTTCTATGCGTTCGATTGATCGATTGATCTCTTCTTCTTACGCAAAACCGTGCACAAGCATAGATCGTTTCCTAGACTCGTATTTTCACGTCGACAAATTTCTGACGCTCCGCATCTTAGTCCCATTTTCCCGAGCCACTCTCCTCATCATCCGCCTTCTGCATGCTCGCCTAAAGATTAATCGGTGCAAATTTCGAACGCTTCCTCAAGCACGAACCAAAAACAAAAAAAAAGAAACGAGTCGGTATGAAGGCGACCATCAAATATCCCAGTAGAGAGCCCGCTTAATCAACGTACAAGTTTTGGAACATCTGCGTGACAGCAGGGCTAGTTGATCAAAGTCAGTGAAAAGTCCCTTAAATTCCTTGGCCTCGAATTTTTTCTACGGAACCCGGCTCCAAGAAAGAACACTGAAGAATAAATTGTCACGATCGCCGACGCAGCTAGATATAAATGGGTATCGATTAGATAATTCAACGCCTGCAGGAATATAGTCATAATGCCCACTCCAGTCAGAAGACCGACAGGGTAAGCACGATCCAATGAACGCACTCGTAGTTCCCCGTCCACGCAAACCAGCACAGTCCGATTGGGAAAAGAACCGCGCCCACCATCATGAGCACGAGACGCTGCTCATGCACTGAGAGATTATCATGTTCCCTTGTTTGTCGATTGTATCGCGATTTCGAAGATGATGACGATATCACAGCTGAGAATCACGCTAACGATGAGTCTGATGAAGAGGAGAATAACGACGGCCATGTTGATGCCTCGGAATTCTGTAAAAAATACAGGTCAAGCTGCAAGGAAGAATTAGAGTACGCCGTAGACGCCAGCTGTGGATATCGCGATCAAGAGAATCATGGGTTCCAGGAACAGAAATTTGAGAGGCAGGGAGAAATGTTTCTCAACCAGGTCTTTGACGTCGATATTATTTTCCTCGGTAACATAGTGGATGGCGAAATTATGCGTTTCCCTTCTAAATTTGGCTGCTCGTCGCCGGAAAAGAGTCTTGAGATAGAGTTCCTCCAGGAAGAGAACGTCGAGGATACCATGCAAGGTCACCCATGATACCTATGTATACTAGACCACCGCCAACCCTGACAGCTTTTTGCGATGAGAGCTCCAACGGCGGGAGAGACGAAGGAACCGATGGAAATGAGAGCCGAGAAAAATGCGACGGCTATGCCACGCGTCTCGTTTCCAAAAACAGCCTGAGAAAGTATCGCCGACGACAACCAAAGGACAAGAGGCGACGACGTCCGTGAAGAGGCGGGAGAGCATCAGAGCCTGGAAGTCCTTGGCAGTCGCCGCGGCGAAGGCGAAGGCGAAGCACACCAAGACGAAACAAGCTACGATCATCGATATCCTGCGCCCGTACAATTCACTGAGAGGCCTAATTGCCAAAGGACCGGTCGCACAGCCACATATATGCTACGTGAGCCTGAGGAGAGCACAGAAACATCTACTGCTACCGAAATCCGCGGAGACTTGCCTGACAATTACAGAGCAGACCAAAAAGCCCCAGAAAGGCGAACAAGGGGTTGAATACGAGGATGGTAGCAAGTTCCATCTTTCAGCAGAACGGCCACCGCTTGACATTCGCTGGATAATCTGGAGCTTCGAGCTCGACTGGATAGTACTCATGTATGCTTGTTAGCGGTCCGAGTAGCCATCGATCTGGACTATACTGGAACCGAACAAAAGAGGTTGTGCGTTTGGCGGAGGTTTTTGTATATTGAAGGAGATCAAACATGGTGAGAGGGCAAGGTGTTTTGGAAGACGCTGACACGCGAGATTGTAGATCGATGAGAATGATATCTTGGATTTCCAAATTGGGGAATGGTAGGCTTGCATCTAATGAAATTGGCGGATGTAAAAGGATGGAAGAGGCAACGAAGTAGCAATACCCGGCAAAAGCGGATCGGATTCGAGGATACAACCACTAAAATCACTCACACTCCTTTTTACCCATTCATCATTTCTCATGGTTATGATAGGTACAAAATCTTCCAAAAGAAAACAATCCATGTTTTCGTAGCTCTAATAGATATGAGATAGGCTTGATGGGCTGTCAAGAGACAAAGATCCTGCTTCGAGGTTTCCATCCCCTGAAAGTGATGACAAGGTCTCCAAGATGCAGTGACGGATGAAATTGAGATGTTCAGTAGGCTTTGCTCTCACCATTGGCGCCGGCTTTGATACCAAGCTTTGATCCGGTCGCAGTCAGGAATGCAAGGGAAAGGTGTTGGAATCAGCCAATCGGAAACCTGCATATGATCCACTATCCAGTACTAACAATATGTTAAAAACAGTGTGTTAACACTACTCCAAGTGGCAATATACTAGCGTGTATTTGTCACAGGCGTCACATAGTATAAGTAACCTACATTCTTATATAGTAAAATAACAAATCAAGTTTATTATCTTCACATGAGATTATTATTAAATAGTCTTATTCTTTAATAAATTATAAGCTCGAATTTTCACATTCGTGATCTTTATATCTTTATCTTCAATTAAAAATAAACATTTATTATAATCGTTATATAAAATAATTATCACACATTTATTTATTATAAATGTTATTGAATTGATAAAGATATGAAATTTTTATAAGTTTAAAAAGCAGAAAAATTATTAATAATGATTCAAGAAAATGAGAAATGTTTTAAAATATAGTGAATTATAAAACATCGTTGATAAAAAAATAACTATGTTTTCAAATGATTTATTCAAAGAAATAATTGAATAAAAATAGTTAAACGATGAAATAATTTATATAAAAAATGTAATTATAAATAAATAAATCAAATTATAAACGAATTATATAAATTTCGAATTCGTATTTCGCTTTATCAAATTACAGAAATTATAAAACATTATTTTATTTAATAATAAGAATTCAATGAAAGATTATATCGTTAATTTACGCACAAAATCGAAGAAGTTTAAGCGTATAAAAGTTTTAATTGAGAATTGAATATTAATATTCGTATTATTAAACAATTTGAACGATAAATATAAAAACTTCGTACATTATATATTCACGCAATTAAATAACATTTTAAACTTTAATAAATTCGTCATATTTTTTTACGAAAAAGATCGATTTTTTGAAAGAAATATTAAAGAAATAATTATAATCGCAATTATAAAAAGATATCACAAAAAATAAAAGAATAAAAAGGTTTTTAAAGAAAATATTAATTTAAGACGAAATGAACGAATTGAATAAAAATGTAATAATAATAATAATAATAACATTAATAATCGTATCTTAAAGAATTTAAATAACTTAAATTATAAAAACGACGATGATTTATTTATATATTCAAAATGTGTTTTATTAGCGAATAATAATAAAAAAAAGTATTAATTATTCGATTGTTAAACATTATATAACGAAAAAATGCTTAAAAAATATCGAAACAATAATAATTCGAATTTTAAATCAAAGACGAATATAATAAATATTGATCGATTAAACGATTTTGTAAATCAAAATAACACATATATTTTAATAATAATATATACGATATACGATAACGAGATAGAAAAAAACGATGAATATTAAAACTTTTCAATTTATATTATAATATTTAAATCAAATAACGATGCGACGCACGAAAAATATGAAATTCAAACTTTCGATCAATTTTTAATATAAATAAACATTTATTATAAGTCATATAAGAGAATAAAGAATACGATAATAATTTAATTTAATATTAATTTTATAAAAGACAATAAAATAAGTCGAAAAGTTGATTATAATTTTGATTTTCTATTTTATTCTCTATCTTATAAGCATTCAATATATTCAATAAATATAAACGATTAACTTATCAAAACACATAATTGAATAATCAATTTAAATTATATAAATCACATATTTCTTAATAAAAACGAATTCACAAAGTATTAATTATATTATGTCAACGTTATAATCGCAAATGAAGTTATTTTATAAATTAAAGATCGTGAAATAATCGATATAAAATAATTATTATCGAATAAATTTAGTAACATCGTGAGCGTTTAAGACGTTTTACATATTTCGAATCTCACATATAATTTCTTTTTTATCAATTAAACGATTCGAAAAGAATTTGATATCACGTTTCTCGATAACGATTATTATATCTTTAAGAATAGTAAACACATAAAAAGTGTTTTCAAAATAAACAACACTTATTTATTTAACGTTTTATAATTAATCGTTCGAGTTATTATATTCATTTAATAAAATATAAAAGCATTAATAATCAATTTTATATTTAATAAAAAAATCGTCGAATTATAATATCGACGAATAAGTTATTTAAATAAAACGAATTTGAAAAAACTCGTTAATATAAATAAAAGCATTATATTAACACAAAAATCACGTGTATAATTAATATGTGAGATTTGTTTTAAAGCGAAATCATTGTTACGAGCGTATTTTACATTCTTAATAAAGCTGACTTTTCTTTAACATCACATTTCTTTAACATTATTCGATTGAGCTTAGCGTAACTTGATAAAGACATTTGTTTTTATATAAATGTTTTCTTTTTATATATATACTTTCTTCTCACTTAGTTATCTTATTTAATATATTTATATAATATAACTTTATGTTAATTTTAATATTATAATTAAGTTACCTCACTCATTTTATTCGTATTAATTAACGAATGTAAAAAATCGTGTTAATAAGGACTTTATTAAGATATAAAAACTATTAAAATATCGTATTTTTAAGTTAAATCATCTAGGATAATTGAAATTCGAATAATTCGCATCGAGATAGCGATTCGTTTCATCAACAATAACGAATATAAAGAAGATATTGAAATATTCGTTTAATTAACGAATCGAAAGAAATAACCACATATCACTTTTATATAATTTAAGTTAAAATAACATCGATTATATCATTTAAAAGATCATTATCAGAGATATTTAAATCTTTCACGACATTATTATCGAATAAAAAACCACGATTTTATAACCTTTTAAAGTTTTTTTTATTTTATTTCGCATTATTAAGTTTCCTTATATAAAATCGATGACGGCATAATAAATATTTTTTATATAAATAACGAAACTGAAAAAACGTTATTTAATTAACACATTGTTTTTATAAGAGTTTAATAAATAAATAAACGACTGAATAGCATTCTTTATTATTTTTTATATGTTAAAATCAAATTTCTTTATCATATAAAAATCATTAAATATATTAAATAAGAAATGTTAATATTCTTCTTTATTATAATATTTTTTAATATTACATTTTTTGAAGTATTTAAATCTCTCTTCTTTTTCTTTTCTTTTATTTTCTTTTTTATTAATAATCTTTATCGAAATGAAAAAAATAAATTATATTTAAGATTTTTTGAATAAAATTAAATCACGTCGTATTTCAATTATATTTAAAGATTTTGAAGATTTTTTTGAGCATTATAAATTAGATTTATAATACATTTTTATTAATAAATAATTATTATATTAAGCGAAAGTTATATTTATGAAATTTTTTAATATGTTAAATTAATTTCGTTTTAAATGAGATAATTTTCGCGAGTTTTTATCTCATTTTTATAAGATTATTATCGACAAAGACGAAACTATAAATTTTTTATATCAATCAAAATAAATAACTTAATAATCGAATAACATCGTTCGTAATTAACAAAAACAAGTAATATAATTGTAATAAAAGATTAATATAATAAAGTTTCAATCATTGAAAAAAAATTCAAAGAAGGATTTAAAGAACGAATTTCTTTATGATAAATTTAAAAATCGATTTATATCGAAAAAGAATAAGTCTTTTAAATTATTTAATTCTTTTATTTTTACGAATGAAAAGAGTTTTATATAAGACGATTGATTTTTCAAAATGAATCACAAATTCATTATTAATTATAATTGATATTTTACTGTTGAGTTTAAGTTAATTTATGTTATTTTTAAATTAAAAGAAAAAGCTTTAAAATAAATTATGAAACGTCGATTGAGAAATTGTTCAAATTTATATCAATTTTATAAAAAGATAATGAATGATTTAATTAATATTTATGAGGATTTTGATTGATAAAATAATGCGAAACGATAATATGATTTATTTCAACAAGATATTATATCTTTTATGAAATTTTACGTCGACTTTATTCAATTGAATTAAGTTATCGATAAAGATAAAAATAATATAATATGATATTTATGTTTGAAGATTTATGAAAGTTTATAAAAGAATTGAAACGTATACGAAGGTTTCAGCGAGTTAATATTTATTAAAAAGTATTTATGAAAATTGAACAACATTTAATGTGCTGAATATGAAGAAAAGTTTATATATTATAATTACAATCAAATTAAACATATCAAGCGTGATTATCTTTAATCGAATAAGAAAATTACTCGAATGCATATTATAAGAATAAATAATAACGACGATAATGATTTAAAAAACTCTTCTGATGACTCGAGAAAAGATTAATTTTTTTTAAAATCACGATAAGAGATAATATAAACGTGTGTTTAATGAATATTTCAAATGATCTTTTAATACGACGTTTTTTTTGAATAACAATTACGTTATTATTATAAAATCGATAAATAACATTTATAAATTCTCTTATAAATTGCGAATGCATTAAGGTTTATATCGTTATTAACGAAACTATCGTATTTGAAATATATAAACGTTTATAAATCGAGTTTTATTTTTTTTTTAAATCAAAACCACTACGAAATTATAATGAGCGATTGTTTAAACAATTTATCATTTATTATCTTTTATTTACTTTGAACATACACGATTATAAAAAAGAATCTTATTTTATTTTTATCATTTCGTTAAAACAACACGATTTGATTTTCGGAAAATTATAAATGAATAAATATAAAGTCGTACTCGATATATTAAAAGATAAAATGTTGTTTATATTTAAACGATGTAAATATAATAATAATAAAATATCAGCATTTGAAAATTTATCGTTTTTATCAAAAATATCATTTATTATTATTACATAATTTTTCAAATTTATTGTTGAGAATGAATCGAATAAAAATAATTTTGATATAAATCATTTTAAAGACATCTCAAATAGAAAAAGGTCGATATTAACATTTAAGATATTAAAAAAAAAAATGATCAAGAAGTTCGATTTTATCGATATTATTAAAATTGATATATCGATTTATTATTATTTAATTCGAAATAAAGAGAACAAGTTTTTTTTTTTGATAATAAATGAGATTTATGATATTTTTAATAAATCTCTTAAGGTTATATTATAATTGAAACGAGATAATCGAATATCGATTAATAAATCATATTTATGTAACTTCGAAATTAAATATAAAAAATGTTATAAATTATATATATCAAAAAACGTTTAAATTAATAATGCTGAGGCTCTCACTTTTTAAAAAGTTTTTAATAAATTCTTTATGAATTATCATAATTATATAAATGTTTTTAATAGATTATATGTGAACATATTATTTTCACACCGTTTTTATGATCATAAATTGAAATTCGCTAAAAGATTAAATAAAAATGCATTATTTAAGAGTCGAATTTATTTATTATTAAATTATAAATTCGAATAAGTTAAGAAATATTTAAATGAACATTTGAGAAAAGAATTTATCGTATTTAATTATATTTTATTCGTTTCATTTGTTTTATTTGTTGAGAAATTAAATGAAGGTTTGCGATTTTATGTGAATTATCGAAAATTGAACGCTATTATCAAAAGAAATCGATATTTTATTTTATTAATAAATGAGATTTTAATAAAAATATAA